>CM042561.1:9949445-9981945 GCA_023630585.1 Cranoglanis bouderius
GAGGGGCTCCTTTGTGTTTCAAACAGCTAGAACACACAGAGACACATAGAGAAAGAGAATGAGAGAGAGTGCTCCAGGGCTTGATTTGAGGGTGGGCAAATCTGACAGCAAGCTTTAAGTCTTTGGGATGAGGAGCGAGGAGGGGAAAGGGGGCCAGAGCTCTGTCAGGCAATCTTCAAGTGGCAAAGCTTTTCAAAGCTTTGTTATCCACTTTGGGTTGCCCCTTCTGACCTTAGAATGGACGCGCTTAGCCCTTCAAGGAAATGGAGAGGGGTCTCGGGCATGTTGTATTGTAGTGCAGGGGAAGCAGGGTTCAAACGCACATGACCAGCATTCCCCAAGGAACGGTAAGGGTGAAGACCCAGCACAAAGGTGAACCAGGAGATTCGTCATCGGACACACGAGAGAAGCAGAGATGTGGAGAGATTTAATGTCCACAGACGACCTCCTTGTTTTGCAAGGCTGTAATACACAGTGCCTATTCTCTCTTTGTCTTTGTCTTACTTTCCCTTTAGGGCCAAATCTTGCCTTCCATCGTATTCTGTCCAAACAGCGACAAAGCTTTGCATAATTGCACCTGCATTTTTATGCTTGGTACATATCTAGAAGAAAAAGGATTGCTTAGATTTATATTGTGCACATTTTTGGTGTCATTTATGAAAAAAGACAATTCTTAAAGTACAGATAGGCCAAACATTTGAGGCAAATGAGATTTGTTCTGCACTCTATATGAAGAAAAGCTTTTTGCTAGCTTTTTGGTGTCAGAGTTAAAGTGAGAAGTCAAAAATCCACAAGACCACAAGTCTCCTCAGGTTTGTGATGCTTACTTATATATATATACAGGTGCATCTCAATAAATTAGAATGTCGTGGAAAAGTTCATTTATTTCAGTAATTCAACTCAAATTGTGAAACTCGTGTATTAAATAAATTCAATGCACACAGACTGAAGTAGTTTAAGTCTTTGGTTCTTATAATTGTGATGATTTTGGCTCACATTTAACAAAAACCCACCAATTCACTATCTCAACAAATTAGAATACTTCATAAGACCAATAAAAAAAAACATTTTTAGTGAATTGTTGGCCTTCTGGAAAGTATGTTCATTTACTGTACATGTACTCAATACTTGGTAGGGGCTCCTTTTGCTTTAATTACTGCCTCAATTTGGCATGGCATGGGGGTGATCAGTTTGTAGCACTGCTGAGGTGGTATGGAAGCCCAGGTTTCTTTGACAGTGGCCTTCAGCTCATCTGCATTTTTTTGGTCTCTTGTTTCTCATTTTCCTCTTGACAATACCCCATAGATTCTCTATGGGGTTCAGGTGTGGTGAGTTTGCTGGCCCGTCAAGCACACCAACACCATGGTCATTTAACCAACTTTTGGTGCTTTTGGCAGTGTGGGCAGGTGCCAAATCCTGCTGGAAAATGAAATCAGCATCTTCAAAAAGCTGGTCAGCAGAAGGAAGCATGAAGTGCTCCAAAATTTCTTGGTAAACGGGTGCAGTGACTTTGGTTTTCAAAAAACACAATGGACCAAAACCAGCAGATGACATTGCACCCCAAATCATCACAGACTGTGGAAGCTTAACACTGGACTTCAAGCAACTTGGGCTATGAGCTTCTCCACCCTTCCTCCAGACTCTAGGACCTTGGTTTCCAAATGAAATACAAAACTTGCTCTCATCTGAAAAGAGGACTTTGGACTACTGGTCAACAGTCCAGTTGTTCTTCTCCTTAGCCCAGGTAAGATGCCTCTGACATTGTCTGTGGTTCAGGAGTGGCTTAACAAGAGGAATACGACAACTGTAGCCAAATTCCTTGACACGTCTGTGTGTGGTGGCTCTTGATGCCTTGACCCCAGCCTAAGTCTATTCCTTGTGAAGTTCACTCAAATTCTTGAATCGATTTTGCTTGAAAATCCTCATAAGGCTGCGGTTCTCTCGGTTGGTTGTGCATCTTTTTCTTCCACACTTTTTCCTTCCACTCAACTTTCTGTTAACATGCTTGGATACAGCACTCTGTGAACAGCCAGCTTCTTTGGCAATGAATGTTTGTGGCTTACCTAGTGAACCAAACTGAGAGACCATTTTGAAGGCTCAGGAAACCTTTGCAGGTGTTTTGAGTTGATTAGCTGATTGGCATGTCACCATATTCTAATTTGTTGAGATAGTGAATTGGTGGGTTTTTGTTAAATGTGAGCCAAAATCATCACAATTAAAAGAACCAAAGACTTAAACTACTTCAGTCTGTGTGCACTGAATTTATTTAATACACGAGTTTCACAATTTGAGTTGAATTACTGAAATAAATGAACTTTTCCATGACATTCTAATTTATTGAGATGCACCTGTATATATATATATATATATATATATATATATATATATATATATATATATATATATATATATATATATATATATATATATATATATATATATATATATATATATATATATAGTACCCTATTTTTAAATACAAACTTTGTTATAGATTTTTTATTTTATGACTTCTATATTATCAAGTCAGTACAAAAAACATTTGGATTCCCAAACATTAGTTTTCTAGCACAAAATTAAATGTTATAGAAAAATGTTTGTATGTCATTAAAGAAAGAAGCATATTACATAAGAGACACTTTTCAGACAAAAACCACAATGAAGGCTGCTGGGTTTTGCTGCAAAAGTATGAAGCAAGTGCGAAAGTCAAAGTCTCCAGAAAAACTGTGGCTGGCTCTGCAAGGTGCTCAATAAAACTTACCAGCTAATTTCCTTATAAAACTGCACAAATTGTACCGGAGACTACTATTTTTATTTAAATTATTATTTTTTTGTCACACCGAATATTGATGTTGTTTCATTTACTACTTTTTACTGCTCTTTACGGTATTTTTTTTAAAATGTAGAAACATTTAATTTCATTAACTTCAAGGCATCTTTGCTCTACAGCATTTCTTAGCATATGCCTAAAATTTTTGCACAGTTCTGTATGCATATATATATATATATATATATATATATATATATTAGGCAGTTGTGGAAAAAATGCTGTAAAGTAAGAATGCTTTCAAAAATGGACATGTTAATAGTTTATATATATCAATTAACAAAATGCAAAGTGAACAGAAGAAAAATCTACATCAATTCAATATTTGGTGTGACCACCCTTTGCCTTCAAAACAGCATCAAAATCTTCTTGGTACACTTGCATACAGTTTTTGAAGGAACTTGGCAGCTAGCTTGGCCCAAACATCTTGGATAACTAACCTCAGTTCTTCTGTGGATTTAGGCAGCCTCAGTTGCTTCTCTCTCTTCATGTAATCCCAGACAGACTCGATGATGTTGAGATCAGGGTTCTGTGGGGGCCAAACCATCACTTCCAGGACTCCTTGTTCTTCTTTATGCTGAAGATAGTCCTTAATTACTTTCACTGTATGCTTGGGGTTATTTTCATGCTGCAGAATAAATGTGGGGCCAATCAGATGCCTCCCTGATGGTACTGCATGATGGATAAGTATCTGCCTGTACTTCTCAGCATTGAGGAGACCATTAATTCTGACCAAATCCCCAACACCATTTGCAGAAATGCAACCCCAAACTTGCAAGGAACCTCCACCATGCTTCACTCTTGCCTGCAGACACTCATTCATGTACCGCTCTCCAGCCCTTTGGCAAACAAACTGCCTTCTGCTACAGCCAAATATGTCAAATTTTGACTCATCAGTCCTGCTGTCATTTTTCTTCACCCCAGTTCCTGTGTTTTCATGCATAGTTGAGTCTTTTGGCCCTGTTTCCACGTCGGAGGTATGGCTTTTTGGCTGCAAGTTTTCCATGAAGGTCACTTTTGACCAGACTTCTCCGGACAGTAGATCTGCCAGGTCTGAGCTGATGGCACTGCTGGACATCTTCCAATTGTGAAGATGTAAGCCTGATGTGGCTTTCATCTGCTACAGTAAGTTTTCTTGGCCGACCACTGCATCTACGGTCCTCAACGTTGCCTGTTTTTTTGTGCTTCTTCAAAAGAGCACATCTGGAAGCCCTTGTCTGCCTTGAAATTTCTGCCTGGGAGAGACCTTGCTGATGCAGTATAACTACCTTCTGTCTTGTTGCTGTTCTCAGTCTTGCCATGGTGTATGTCTTTTGACAGTAAACTTTCTTCAGCAACCTCACTTTGTTAGCTAAGTTTGGCTGTTCCTTACCAAGTTTTATTCCTCCTACACAGCTGTTTCTGTTTCAGTTGATGATTTTGTTTCAACCTGCATATTGAATTGATTATCATTAGCACCTGTTCGGGATAATTGTTTAATCATACACCTGACTATATGCCTACAAAATCCCTGACTTTGTGCAAGTGTACCTAGAAGAATTGATGCTGTTTTGAAGACAAAGGGTGGTCACACCAAATATTGATTTGATGTAGAGTTTTCTTCTGTTCACTCACTTTGCATTTTGTTAATTGATAAATATAAACTATTAACATGCCTATTTTTGAAAGTGTTCTTACTTTACAGCATTTCTTCACAACTGCCTAAAACTTTTGCACAGTACTGTACATCATATATAAGTATTGTTTACAAGTATATAGAGATATTTAAACCACAGTACATCATACTGGGAAACCTCTAGCTAGACATATTATAATACTGCTCTATAGCCCATGTCAGAGCCATTGCTTGTTGTGTACACTCATAGTTTTAAGTGAGAATTGGATAGAAGCAGGTGTTACACATTTTAAATTATGTACCCAGCAAGGGCAAGACACCAGCAAGACACAAAGTTGCAAGTGTCCTACAGAAGAAAGTTCCAAATACGATGGTGCTAAATCCGACTACTTCTTAGCTCATTGATGAGGAAAAAATGAGGGGGAAAAAATGTGATCCATCTCCTCTTATCTTTGACTTAACCTTTGCTTTCAGATACGGGCTGGTGTGCTGCTCATCTCTGGCACTGCCGTGACTGAATACAAAATGCAATTAAAGGACACTGGCTTCTCTTACGCTGTCCTAGACACTTTCACTTGAAGCTTAATCCAAACCCCCAGCTCTAAGACCTTTATGTGATCCAGGACACACGGCACCCATTCACACCGCTTCATCCCGCTCCTTTGTGTTCTTAATCGTTCCTTGGTATTAAGCAGTGTTGGCAGCCCAATCCCCTTACTAACACTCAGCCATGGTTCTTTGTTACTGGTAGGCCTCATCCCCTCTGTCGCCTCTAGCACTGGAGCTGCATACTATCCCTCTGTTGTCTTTCTCTCGCCTATGAGGCCCTCTCTCACAGCTCAACCCATGTTCCTCACGTGCCAGTTGTGTACCAGCACACACTGAAAAGGGGACTTGATACTGAACAAAATCTCCTGTAAAAATTTTCAGTGCAGATTAAACTGTACAGTACTTGGCCCAGATCTCTCCATTTGAATCAGTAACAATACTAGGGATGCATCGATACCAATACAGTACTCATACCCATAAAAGATCCTCCAATATCAGCAACCAATACTGGATGATACTGTGAGATGTAAGGCTAGTGTATGTTGTCACTCATACAACGGGAAATGACACCGATCTGGATGTATTTCAGAATTAATGATGGCAAGCAAAGCAAAGCAGACTGCAAACTGTCTGATATATCAAGAGGAGGAACTACAGTATCTTCCTACAATACAAATAATCTGATGAAACATCTTAAACATAAAATTCAGCATGAGGAGTTCTCTACTTGCAGCACATAACAGCAAATGATGCAGGCTTAATGAGAAAAAAATGTTTACATCCAGCTCTAGGTAACAGCCCTATATGTTGTTCTTGACAATTAGCCGCTATCAGTCACTGACAACAAGGGATTCCAATGCAATGAAAGCAAAAACATACTTTTACTGCTATACAGGAGTGCTTTTCTGAAGTAAAACAAAACCCGCTCTTTTCCACAACATCAATCCAAGCTAACTGATGTAGCTAGCTAATGCACTTTATTTAAAATAAACTAGCCAACATTTTAATGCTATAGAATGAAAGTAGCATCCTAAGATTAGCCTGCATGAGAAACAGTCTGCTAGAGAAACAGGCATTACTCTTGCCATTGGCCTCACCATCAAAGCATCATCATCAACAACAACAAAAGCAACAACAACAAAAACAAAAACAAAAACAACAACAAAAACAGATGAGAGATAACAATTAGAAATGGCTGGTCATTTAGAACAGAACGGATATTTGAATCCTGGGATGTTTTTTATTCACATGCAAAAGTTCATTATGAAATTCTATGTTCCATTCAGTGTAAATTAGAAGTCTGCAATATGAACATCCATCCATTTATCCTACACAGGGTGATCCTAGGGAACAGGCAGGGACATAACCCATTGCAGGGTGCAATTGCACACACACTACAGACAATTTGGAAATACCAATCAGCCTACAATGCATGTCTTGGACTGGGGGAAGAAACTGATGTACCTGGAGGAAACCCCAAAAAACACAGAGCAGAGACAGGATTCAAACTCCCAACCCTGGAGGTGCAAGACAAACGTGCTAACCACTAAGCCACTGCAGCCCTGCAATGTGAGCATATTCTTGACAATATGTTGTTGTTCAAAGGAATTATGACACAATATGTTTTTCTGAGAATATTATGTACTACTACAGACTGCTGTAACTACATAAGAGGGTCATGCTTTATTATAAGGATCTGAGTTTGAATCCCAACAATCCAGCTGCCATCTGTGGCTGAGGCATAGTTCAGCACTACTGAATACTGCAAGCTCACGCAAAGAACCAGGCAGTGTGAGATCCCTTGAGGAGTACTCCTGGAGAATAACTGGAAGAATCAGACAGTCAGTTAGAACTGGTCACAACTAACACTGCAGAAATGACTTAGTGAAATACAAACAAACAGAGAAACTGTGGTCTTTGCTGGTTCCATCTGGGGAGCCTTCTGAGTATTCTCCTGCTTCACTAAGGTACATTTTGTCAACCTGCTTCAGAGCCTCACTGAAGTCATGGCAGTGCAGATGCCACCATTTGAATGTGCCTGTCTGTCTACACAGAACATGATGAACAAACTTATGTAGATATGTTTAAGTATATTCCTCTCATTGCACTTCCATAGTGGGCAGTGGTAGCTCAGTGGTTAAGCTGTTGGGCTACTGGTCTGAAGGTCATGAGTTCAAATCCCAGCCCCACCACGCTGCTGTTGGGCCCTTTACTTAAGGCCCTTAACCCTCAGATGTGTAAATGTGAGTTGCTCTGGATAAGGATGTCTGCCAAATGCTGTAAATGTAATTTCCACCAACTGCAACCTACAATGGGGGGTGTAGGATATGTGTCGAACACATTTTTGGTCTTGTACATGTTCCTCACAGAAAATTAGCCAAGGCCACCAAGTTTCAGGTGGAATAAATGATTTGTTCTAATTTTTTTTCTTTATTAAATCCCACAAAGGGGTTTAAGAATGAGCCTAGTAGCATTTGTGCATGAAACCATGGCCACTATTTAAACCAACAAAACACAAACAGAGTTAAATAAAATATTCAGTGATGCCCCTGACTGATACTAAAGGCCAATTCACACCAGACATGTCATGTAAAGATTGCTGTTGCTCTTTACCCTGCCAATAGCTCATACAGAAATACAGCTGAGGTGCATCTGTACCAAGAAATATGTAATCATCCTCATACTCAATCTGAGCAAAATGGTAACCGCTTTGCACTGGTCAGGGTCACAGTGGATCCGGAGCATACAACCTGGATGGGACAAAACTCTCAATGACGTGTGCATAAAAGTGTAAATAATCCTGATTGGGGTTATGTGTACTTTCATTTTCTATTTACAGAATACTCTGTCAGACAAAAGTAATAATTTTGGAATCAGCAGTTGCATACCTGATTGTTTAATGTTCAATAATAATTTTAGTGCTTTGTGAATTGATATCATTGTTGCAAAAATGCTATTTTGAATTTTTTTAAAATGCTTTCTAATTTTTTCACCAGTATTGTTTATAATTTAGGTACATTATAAGATTATGTGTTGGAGGTATGATGTACATTTTCTGATAATAAGATCATGATATTGCCTAGAGTGCAGTGCATTACAACGCTATTAATTTCTTCTAATCCATTCACATTTTTGGAGAGTTGTTAACTTCAACAATAAGAAAAACAGATGACACTGCAAAGCCCATTAAAAGAATATTTTACCCTGTCTTTGTTTTTATTTCTCTCTGTCTGAGTGCTTCTCAACGCTGCCCTGATCCACACAAACAAATGCAAATCACTCTGAAAACTTTACATAATGTAACTTGGATCCATTTTAGAACTGCAGCTGAATGGCTTTTAAGGAGGGTCTAATTAATCTAAGTATAGAGCCAATGGGCCCTCTTGGAATTTTTTCACTTCTTTCTCTAACCGAAAGGAAAGAAAAGATTCAAGCCCCCCTTTTTGTCCAGAGAAAGTTCCGCCTCATTCCACTATCTATGTTAACATTACGCAGTTTTATACCCCGTTGGTGAAGGGAATCAGTCACGTTACCTCAGCCCTCACTCGCTCCTCTTCAACTTTTATAAAATGTGTGATTGTGTAAAGGAGTAATTCCAGAGACTTAAGGGACATAGAGAAATATTCTGCGTTATTTCAGGCCTGCACTTTTCAAGCAGCTCCAAAAGCCTGGAACTAGAGTTGTCAGGTGCTTGGCTAACTAGGCAGAACAATAGGGAGAGGAGAAGCAGAAGGCTAGAGATGAATGCTTTGGGTAAATCAGTAATGGAGCTAAAGGGCATACGCCTGTGGGGAATTTGCTGGCTTATAAAAGAGCTTTAAGAGGCCCTCATTCATATGGACCCAAAGAGATTTGAATTGCCCCCTTCACAATCACTTGAAAGGCTGAGCTCAGGGTGTTCCGAAACAAAGTGGAAATCACGCTGCCTTTCAGTGGTTCTAATAAGCTTTTAACTATTTTACATTATGGCGTTACCCTCTTCTTCTCCTCTCCACAAGGCATTGTTTGGCCGTGCAGCAGGCCAGTCTAAATGTCTGATTTATACTTTTCTTCATGGTGAATTTAAACCAAAAAACTTTCAAAAACTGAAAGAGAAATGAATGGGAGGCATTCAATGGTCTTATACAAGGTAGAAAATGGTGTTTGTTATTGTTGATAGTTGGGCTCAAATTGAAAAAAGTGTGAAGATGAAATATATTTTAATATCTAGGATAAAAATTATATACTGCAGCTTGATAAATCCCTTTTGTTGCATATTCTTTGTATAGTTAATGAGTTTTTGGAGTGGACATTACTGTCCGGATAGGGAATTTTATAATATAATATAATTGTATAATATAAAATAGTTTTTCCCCCATGTAACAGGACATCATACTATGAAATGGTACTTAATAGATTATGTTTAATGGCTTCACAGAAATAACTTCTTAAGGAGTCTGACCGACTTCATGACCGACTCAGGATGAGCTACAAGCAGCATCTTGGTTGCCATGGCTATTTTTACTGCCCTGGAAATTGCTGCCATGCGCAGGCTGCAGGGGTCATGAGTTCATCAGCAGCCTGCCTGCACCATCCACTTTAGCTCAGTAGGGCTGAGTGTGGTGGGTGGAGAGGGGGAGAGAGAGAGAGAGGGGCGCACAGCCAGAGCCGTCGCCCTCTGGATGACACCCCGAAATTTGGGGAACCCTCGGCAGTGTGGACACTAAGAATTTCATGGTAATTGTTGAAGACAAGGAGGAGGGCTTGACCTTCTTTGCCCTGATTAAGTTCTCATGAAAAAAGTCATGGCCTGGCCCCAGTGATGACCCAGACAGTAAAACTGAGATGACTCCTTTGAGGATGGTGAGGCAACAGGCACTAGTGGCAGCAGACCTCCTGCACTGAGATTACTGTTTGTACTGGATGATAAATGCACTTATACAGAATCATAAAAACAGTGAGTAGTCCTATAAAAAATTATACAGAGTATATTGTAAAATTCACACTAACCCACATCTGCTTACAAAAGGACAACTAAATAACATGCTGCACATTACAAGAGACTACTTAAATTGGATGACGAAACATCTTAACCAATTGTACAAACTGACTTAATTACACTTATACAAAAGCCACATAAAAATATCACACGATTTACGTGAAATTTACACCTAATGTGTTATGTACACATTTTTCACATGTAGTGAACTTTTCACAGGTAGTGCATGCATTTTTATTTTCACATGTGAGTTTTACATATTTCTTTTCATTTCTTTTCATGGAGCATATGGTTTTATTTCTCGCATGCAATTTTTCCACACACGAGTAATTCTTTTTAACATGATTGCATATTGTTTACATGTGTTTACTTCAGTTCACATGTGCAACATGTTGACATGCACTTTCAGATGATTTTTCACATATTATTCACATCATCACATATGAAAAACTTTTAATCATGTGAAATGGATGTGATTTTTCTGTAATAGTAAAATTATCTATAGGACATGCACTGTAATTCAGCAAGGGATATGTCACTCATGTCTGCTGTCCCTCAGGTGCTTCTTACCATTAACCAACTGAATCATTTTCAGGATCATTTTCTTTTTTTTTCTTTTCTTTCTTTTCTTTCTTTAAAAAAATAAATAAATAAAATCCATCCCACAGTAGAAATCCACTGGATCTTGTAAGTAACTCCATTTGCTAGAGTAGATAAATGATCCTATCAAAAGGGCATTTTTGCAATGGAATCAATCAAGTGGATATTTCTCTGTCTGTAATTATAGGTCACCAGAGACCAGTGTAGAGGGAAGCCATGCCATCAGTCTTGTTGTTAATTGTGTCGATACAGGTGCAGAGCCATTGCGATATGGAGAGAGAAGGGGAAAAGGTTATCTTGTAATCCAGAGAGAGAGAGAGAGAGAGAGAGAGAGAGAGAGAGAGAGAGAGAGAGAGAGAGAGAGAGGAAGGAAGGAAAAAAAATCACATCTGTTTGTCTAAAGCAGAGGCTTGGATTGAATTTCCCTGATTTTTATCAGCAGTCTCTGAGGAACTGCCTCCCCAGAGTGGAGAGCCATCTATTTACAGGGGCATCAAAGTCCATATAGTGTGCATATGGGCATCTGCATGGCTACCCTTTTGATTGACACTTTCCTGCCACGGTGAGCACTGGGGCATCTGCTTGTTCCTCTTGGCCCTGGAGAAAGGTAGTGCTGGAGGGGGGGACAGATCGGTCGGAGGTGACAGTGCGTAGCGTTTCAGGTAGATGGTGCTCCACCTTTGTCAGCATCCCTGCTCTCTGAGCCACTCCAGGCTAATGAGACGCCACTTGACATGCTCTACAGCACTTGTAACCTACTGCCAGCCACTTTAAATCCACTTTTGGGGAGCATCCGTTTCAAACACACACACACACACACACACACACACACACACACACACACACACACACACACACACACACACACACACATACACACACACACACTTTTGTCTTACATCTTTGTTGGGAACTTAAACTCAAATAACTAATAATTAATAATGCAGCTAATTAATGCTTTGCCTACACATAAACCTAACCCTAACCTTAACCTAAGTAAACAAAAGGAAATATTTAGGCACTTTTGATTTTTTAAATAAAAGCTGCAGTTTTTATAAATGTCCCCACAAGGTCAAAATTGCCATATATTCCCACCCTTATGGGGACACACAAACAGGGGGCACAATACAGTTAGACTAACCTGAGAAATTAAAGCAGCTGATTGCAGTTTTACAGTGTTGGGTCATTCAAAGGTGTTTCAAAGGTCATTAAAACTCCTGATCATTGCAGGTTTATTTTACTCAAGAAAAAAAAAACAATACCAGTAGATCCCTTTTCCTTTTCTTTACACGCAATAGTTTACCTATAAATGGGGAATACACAGGGCATGAGCAGTTATACAAAGGAAAAGTTGAACTATTGAAATGTGTGTTTGTGTGAGAGAGTTAGGAGGCGGAGGCTGGCCGTAGGTGTGTGTCAGTGCCTTTCCATTACAAATGAAGACAAGGTATCTTTACATACTGCAGGCAGCCACCCGGAACAGGCCGCCCTCAGGCAAGTGCCCTCTGTGTCTTTGTCTGCCTCTCGTTCTAAAGTGAATATTTTTAAGCCTCAAACCAGAGGGCTGGCCTCTTCCTCAGGTTATGGATGACATATGCCTAATCTGAACATCTGCACTCACAGTACAGGTGGATGTGCTTCTCAAATGACTGAACCAGTGATGCAGCCATTGGAGCAATGCATTACGGTGTAACTAAAGGACAAGATATACATAATCAAAACGCATTGCTCAGTGAAGTGCTATGAGTGCTATGAGTGACTTTTTCCTATTCCAGTGCTCAATTCTCTACAATGTAAATCCTCTCAAAAAATGTTAAACATCACAAAACTATAAACATTACAACTTACAAGATCCATGTAATATCTGATGCTTTAAAACATATATATATATATATATATATATATATATATATATATATATATATATATATATATATATATATATATATTTTACAACTTTTACATATGTTGTTCCTGATATCTATTGTGATCTTCTATTTTGCCATCCTCCAATCTAACGATATTTGTTTTCTTATTCATTTGCAAATCAAAAAAAGATCTTCTCTTATTAGCATCCCAAACACTCTTGCCAAATTGGAGAGAGTGCAGCATGCTTTAGGCCAGTCTTCTAAACATGGGGCATCCACCTTCAGCTCAGAGCAAGGTGTAAAACACTAATTGACTCATTTCCACCTTCACATACACAGCAAGTGAGGACAAAGAAATCTTGACTGTCTATGTTGAAGAATGCAGATTAGGGGGAGACTCATGGCAATAGAAGAGGAAGCCCCTGCCATCACACTGAAGAGACCCAAGGGGTCTTTACTCTTAGCATTCCTGGCACACTGTGGTTCCACTGCATGGTCAAGAGAGCACACAAAAAAGGTTGCTGTATCGTAAAACTGACTGTAGGAGGGTTGTGAAGGAGGGGGGACTTGAGATGAGGGCAGCTTTAGTTCTATCAGACAAAGAATTTAAAGTGGGTGTACAAATTGAGAACAATGTTAAGGAATTTACAATGAGATCTATACTGTTCTATTGTGCAGACTGAAAGAACAGATTAAACCCCCCCTGTAATACAGTTTGTAGCTCACGTGTTGGAGAAGATTTCTGGAAAGAATATACAGTACTGTGCAAAAGTCTTATAAGAATATACAGTACTGTGCAAAAGTCTTATAAGAATATACAGTACTGTGCAAAAGCACATGCAAAGAAATGCTGTTGAGCAAAGATGCCTTCCAAAGTTATGAAATTAAATGTTAAAAAATACTATAAAGATCAGAAAACAGTAATAAATGAAACAAAGTCAATATTTGGTGTGACAACCCTTCACTTTTAAAATTAGTAGTCTCAGGTACAGTGCAGTTTTATAAGGAAATGAGCTGGTAAGTTTTATTGAGCATCTTGCAGAACCAGCCGCAGTTCTTCTGGAAACTTTGACTGTCACACTTGCTTCTTATTTTTGCAGCAAAACCCAGCCTTCTTTATGTTTTTTGTATGAAAAGTGGTCTCTTACATAATATGCAAAACATGTTGCATTACAACATTGTAATATTACAAACATTTTTCTGTACTATTTAATTTTGTGCTCGAAAACTAATGTTTGGAAATGTAAAATGTTTTTGTACTGACTCGATAATGTAGAAGTCATAAAATAAAAATCTATAACAAAGTTTGTACTTTGAGAAAAATAGGCTGCCTAAGCCTTTTGCACAGCACTGTATGTCACCACTGGCCATCTTATTAATATGAAATGAATGAAATTCTGCATTCTGCATTTTTCATGATTTTATTTATCTTTTCCAGTTTACTATTAAATCATTTATTTTCAAATTTTTGTGAAACATTAAATTTTTTATGTAAATTTCTAAACAGTTAATTGCTGAGGCAGTGCCAAATAGTTTGTGTCAGCTGTATACCCAATTAGACTCTAAATAAGCCTCTATTTCCCAAACAGATCATTAGTCACCTTAATCACTCTGCACTGCTGTCAGAAGCTCTTTCAGGTCTCTTCAGGAGTCAAGGTGTGAAGCTTCCTGTTTGGGTGCTAAGGGGAAGGATTGTACTGATCTGAAGGTGGATTTTGTGGCGGGCAGGTCTAGGGAGTTGTCAGCACTCATCGACTAATCCCTGTTTAAGATAAGGCCAGAGAATTAGGCTTGAAAAAGAATCCAGGAAAGCCTCTGTTTTTACTGTCATCCAAATCACAGAAATATCTGTTTACATCAGCCAGATCCATACATCAATAATAAAACAAAATATGCGGAACAAAAACACTGACAATCCGATACAAAATTATAATAATATGTTGCTATGTGGAAAACCTCCCAGTGTTGTTGAATCATGTATTTGCTCTATCTATAGGTTCCTCTTGGTCTCCACATGCTGTCTTACTCATCATTTATTCCCCTACCATCCCACCTTCTGTTGGTCATTAACTTGCAGTTATTGTTTAATTGGTCTCTCCATTGAGCTATTGGGGCTACTTTGTGACACTCTGGCTGCCTTGGTATTGCTCGTCCATCTTCTGTCCAGTCTTTTTAACCTCCTAGAAAGAGATGCTTTTCTGTCCCCGAGTGCTGTTCTCCACATCTCTGGCTGAGGGAGAGGAGGAATTGTTGCAAATTTAAACTCATACATATGTAATTGCTATTTCAAAATTTGCACCACAATCAGTGAATATATTAAAATGCCAAAATAAAATTCAACTAAATATTTTACTCATTTTTTATGTCTCTTTTTCATGCAGTTTGGCTAAGACAGCTAAAAGATGTGCTTCAAATATCAAATAAATAAATAAATAAACATGTAGTAATCATAACTTCCTTAGGTTATTTTGTGAACACCAGTGATGCTTGGGTACTCATGAGAATAGGTCAAGTCTGTATGGATTATTTGACCATCCACAGCCGTGTCTATGGCTGAGTGGGAGATGTAGCTGTGTGCTCATGGCTGTACAAACATGAAGGACGTTTTGATGTTTTTATGCCCATTGACATGAAGGCCATCTCCTTGGGATGTGAGAGGTCTCTTGCCCCAAATGACCTGTGACCTGTGTGAGTCTTGCCACACTGATACTGGTCTCCAGCCCTGAGGGGACGGGGGCCAGGAACAATGCACAGTTATGAGACTCGGTTGTAGGCATTTTATTCCTCTGTCAACATGCTAAAATAATATATATATATATATATATATATATATATATATATATATATATATATATATATATATATATATATATATATATATATATATATATATATATATATATATATTATTTGAAATAAGAAAGACTATCAATATACAAATAAAACACATCACAAGTTACCAACAGACATTATTTAAATAATATTGATTTAATAATTCTGGAAGGCAGCAAAGTGTGAAGTTATGGTGATGAAGAGGATCCAATGTGAACTTGATTGAGTAGAAGTTTAGACGTTTTAAACCCTTTCTACATAGTAAAAATGTGGTCATTATATGATGGTATGATTTTGTTGTTGTTGTTTTTGTTGTTGTTTTACCCTAACCTGCCATGTGCCATAATCAGTATTGAGCGGTATGTGCTCTTTTTCTAATGAGTGTAGTTTACTGGGCTGGTAATAATGTGATTGCAAATGCGAGCGAGCAGTGTATTTTGTTTATGCTGCAAATTGTTTATGGCCCTGTGCTTGGGAACAAAGACACACAAATCTCTTCATTAAGAGCGCAGTTCCATCACCACGCGCCTGCCGTGATTCAGGAAGCATCATTATGGAGCCTGAAGTACGGGGGATAAACCGCAACAGGTGCCACTGCTGTAGTGTTGCCAATGTGCTGCTTGCAGCCATGCAAACTGTGTGTATGTATACGGCTCTGGTGCCACAGTGCCGTGGGCTTGGGTCTGTACCCTCCCCGAACCACCTTCTGTCTTTTATCTCGATGTGAGGGGGCATGCGCGTGTCCCGGAGGCTTTGAGCGCGCGGTATTGTCCCCGCCGATCCCCGACACGTGCAGTTACAAGAGCCCTGGCTGGACCTCACGCGGAACTCTCCAATAGAGGATTTAACCCGAACCCCCTTCCAAATCCACACAGCCGCCTGCACAAAGCGTTTCTGAAAAGCTCAAACCCGAGTCTGTGTAGCTCTCAAAATCCTGAATAGAAATTCTAATTCGAAAAATAAAAATGGGATATTATAAACAATATCAGACAATATCAATTTAATAGTATTATATTTTATAATAACGAATTATAATTTATAATAACGGAAAAAATGATCAACAACATACTTTTTTATTTGAATAAATTTGTCGATTTGATTCACTCGAATAATGGTAACCTATTGGGAATTATTACAAAGTATTTTAAAATATCTTAATCCTTAATGTAAAACGCGGTGCAATTCATGTTAGGTGAATTAGGGTGAATTGAGTGACGTTTAAACTTGCAATAATTAAACTGAATTTGAAATGATTTAACTGAATAATTTGAGCAACTCTACTTAATTTGTAAACTGTCCTCAGAAAATCCCTGATGTTTCCTTTAAAAACGAGGAGCAATCGTTATGATTAACAAATGACGCTTAAAATGAAATGCAGCATCAGTAATTTTATTGTCTGGATTAATTTGAAATATTCTATCCAAATATAAACTATGTTCTTGACTAACTTTAAAATGTCCCTGATATATTATTTTAAAATAAGATGCAATCATTTTGATAAGCGACTGGAAAGTGATGCTTAAGGTAGTAAACAACAGTAACATAAAAATTCGTTAGAATATATTTTAGTTATATTTATTTTATTTGATATAATTAAGTAGAATAATTGTAGCCTATGATTTTTCAAATTGGTATCTTTTTTTTTCTTTTTTTTTATAAGTCTTGGATCTCTTCAAAGATGAGATGTAGTCATGTTGGATGATGGATGAAGTAACGCTTCAGTTAGCATAAAGCTTCATCACCTGCTGCATATGGACGCTGTGACCGTTATTAACTTCTGAATGCGTCATGACGCGTCTTTGTCCCGTCGCGCGCAGTGACGCTCTAACAGCCAAAAACTCATTATCAGTCCGACAATTTGTGTTTGAAGGATGTATGAGTCAGTTACTGATTGCAAAGAAAACACCTACAAGGATGCATGATCTTTGTAAAAAAAAAAAAAGAAATTATATTTATTCGTACAAAAAAGTCTGTAACAACTTATACTTTGAGGTAAATACATAATAGAATAAAATCTCTTTATATACAATAAAAATACAATATGATGAAAACAATGGGTTTAATAAATAAAAAAAAGAAGTAACAGTAAGAACTCTTCCCTTGTGTAAAAGGGTCTTTCTGTAAACAAGAGAACAGTATTTCCTGGGGTCAGAATACATAATGCATAAGGCCAGTGACTTGTCTTTTTGACGGCCTTTCATTCTATTGTTAAAGCGTTGAAACTGCATTTTCACGCTCGCTTTTCTGCCCTATCAGCCTAACAAATTGTAAAATTGACTTTTCACCTCGGACGGCTAAAAGCAAATCTGTCTTCTCAGTTCTCAGCATCATTTCCCCCTTGACTGGCACTGAGGTCGAGCTGAAAGAAAGGTGGAAATAAAAGTGCAAAGGTACGGGAAGCCCTTAAGTTCAGCAATACAAAACGTACAAAAATAAAGAACATTCTCATTCGAGAAACTGACGGTAGTTAAGGCAAACAGTGAACATCTAATCTGTCTCTGGCTCTGGCTAACTACAGAATATTTGGGACTAGGAGATAGCTCAGTAAATGCCAGGGTAGCTGTGGTAGCAGTAAACGACGTCTGCTTGCAGAAATCCGTAATCGTCCATAGCCTCCGGGCTGCCGGGATTAGAAGAGCTATAGGATGGAGAGGAGCCTGAAGAGGAGGCGCTTGATGCCCATGAGCACGCATCGCTCCCCGGGCTCGGTACTTCCTCCATGCAGCTCTCTGCCGGTGAGGAGTCTCTCGGTTTGTTCCCGCGCTGGTCCGCGATGCGGATGGTCTCGGACAGTGCCCAGATGTAGTTGTGAGCGAAGCGCAGAGTCTCGATTTTGGTGAGCTTGGTGTCGTCCGGGAAGGCAGGAAGCACACTTCGCAGAACGTCCAGCGCATCGTTCAGGTTGTGCATGCGGTTCCTCTCGCGGTCGTTGGCCTTCAACCTGCGGTTCTTCTTTACCACGTGAATGGCGGCCTCGCTCCGCACACGCCCTCTGCGCTTCTTCTTCTGCTGCAGCTCGCCGGCGTCCTGTGCGCTGTTCCCCGGCGATGCAAGCGAGGATGCGGGCGAGGCGGCGTGCATGCTGCCGCGGGAATCCTCATCATCCGTGTGAGGAAAGGAAAAGTCGCAGCTGGAGCTATCCAGATCAGAGAACGCGCTCTCCATTGCTGTGCACATCGTTCGCTATCTGTGGAAAATGCACGAAAGGAACGGTTAGTAAGTTATCCAAATGTACTTCTGCTGATGCATGCTAGAATGGAGACATGGTTTGCATCGCATACATACCTGTTGATAGTTTGGGAGGTGAGCTAAGGGATCAGAGCTCTCGCTGGGGAGCCAATGTCGCCCAAATAAGTTTTTGTTGAAGTTTTAAGGCACGCGTCCGTCTCGCTCTTGCTCTTCAATCAGCTCGTGTGAGCCAGTGAGCCTGGCACACGACTGGCCTCAGTTACCTTATATACCCTGATAAGACAATGAACGCACCCCCAGCGCTTTGGCATTTCGGTGACGGATGGATGAATGGGTTGCATCAGGTCTGCCCCGTGCCGCACGGCGATCTTATTAGCATAATTTATGCCAGTTGTTTGTTCGCCCTCTGAAGCGTGCCTGTAATCACTACTGGCCAATCAGAGGCCGAGAACGCGCCGAGCCACGCGAGCTCCACTGTTGCTATCTGTCCTCGGAGGAGTAAGTCCGCTTTAAGTTAAACCTCTAAAGGAAAATGAAAAGAAACCTGTAGCCAAACTCAGTGGAGTACATAGACCCCCGGGCTAGGCACACTTCCTTAGATTGGCAAGATTTATTTTAGTCTATTTCAAAACTTTAACAGTGCATACTTATTAATAAATATATCTCACGCGACTTACGCTTTATGAAATCTGGAAAATTAGCCCATGTTTTAAAACATTCCATTCCACCTGGTTTTCTTGCTTATAAAGCATTACCTGTTACCTTATAAAGCATTACCGCTTTTAAAAATGGCATATTGTACTTTGTGTTTAAAATATGTCATACAAAATATTTTAGATGCTTTTCTTTACAGATCATTTTTGTTTTAAAAAAAAAATAGAATGTAACATGCAATGTTGCAGGTCAGTGTTTATTTGTCTTATAGTTTCTATTTTGCCCATGAAGAAGAAAAAAAACAGATGTGGAAACACACTTTACAATAACGCAGTGTTACGACTGCACAAGTGTTGCACTTAATCCACTTTTCTCGTTTGAATTTGAGCCAGATGAAAGACGCCGTTAAATCATACTGCCCCGCTATGCGCAATTTCTTAAGGTTTATTTAAAGACATCTTTATGAGACAGCCATACAATTGACCATTAATTATTCAATTTATTCAATCGCCTGCATCTTGCGCCCCCTTTAGAAAGTAATAGAAAGGGGGCACTATTTAGGAATAGTTGAAGGAGAGACCTGCAGCGCTTTTCTCCTTGCGGTATTATGAGGACAGGGGGACAGTCATTTATAAATAATTACACAATGTTTAGAGTCTTCAGGCATGTATAATATATCAAAGCGATTATAAGGTGAATTGTTCTATTGTGCGTGTCTCCCCGCTCTCCTTTTCAGCTCTACACGCCTTGTCCCCCGTCCAATTTTTGCGCCTCTGCGCTTTTGTCACTCATTTTCTCCTCGGCCTGCAACACTCCAATAGCATTATTCTCATTCAAATCGTCCCAGCATGAACAAAAACACCCTGCGCTCTGAAGCACTTTGGAGCTTTTGCTGCGTGGCCTGAAGTTAGTGGCAAAGTAAAAAAATAAATAAATTAATTAATTAAATTAAATAAATAAAAAATTGAACATGTGATATAAGAGCTAGGCCTACATCTTCAACGAATGTAATGAGACTGAATAGGAATTTTCTATTTAAAATCCCTGCTCAGGAACCAATAGGTTTCTCTTTTCTTTCAGCCCGTGCTCTAGGCTACTGCACTAGCAGTGAACTTGTTGTTTTATTGCTTTACTTTTAAAGGGGCCTCCGGTGGCGCTGCTGCATCTCAGACACTCCTGAAGGAGGAAGAGGTCGATTTTATTATTACAGCACCAACCTGTCAGTAATAACTTCAAAGACGCAAAACAGCTTGAATGCCCATTCGGCTTACTTAGGACATTAGTGATCTGCCTTAAACGTGCACCTTATTGCACATATAAAGCGACTTATTTCCATAAAAGTGATGGATGGAAAATGGGTTTTGCAGGGAAGGGGCGGTGGAGGTGAAAGGGTGGAAGGGTGGAAGGGTTTTTTTTTTTTTTTTTTTTGCCCACAGTTGAGAGGGGTTGCCAAGGAGATTTTGACAGGATTAGGCACAAGTGCACGGGATCTTATTGCATTTCAATAGCAGAAACACATGAGAAAATGAAACAAGCGCATTACTCAAAGAAGCTTTGAGCTGCTCCTCCGAGGCAATCTTTACATACAGCTTAGGATACAGACAAAATGTAGCCGAAAATCGCTAGATAATCAATGCCTAATGCAAAAAAAAAAGCCTTATTCAGACTTCATCACGACACGTCCATTGACATAAAGGAGAAAAAAAAACGCACGAGAAGAGATCATAATTTTATAGCGGATTTATATGAATTCAGGTGGCAGGTGTGTGTGTGTGTGTGTGTGCGTGTGTGTTCGTGCGTGCGTATGTGTGTGTGTGTGTGTGAGAGAGAGAGAGAGAGAGAGAGAGAGAGAGAGAGAGAGAGAGAGAAAGAGAGAGAGAACTGCAGTCCAGTGTCACTTATTAAAGACTGGAATGGGACGTGTGTGGGACAGACATCTTTTCTTCTTTTCAAGAATGCCTCTCCATTTATTTCATATCTATGTGCGTAACTCGAATTAAAATTCAATTTCGGGTCTGGCCCAGCATTAATCCCCGGGTATTAACGCGATTACTATTCGCAAAGGGTCTTTGAGTCAGAAAGTCTGATAGAAGTTTTCACATGGTAATCCTACGAATAATCCCTTCCCCTCTCCTGAAGCCTGTGGACCCTTTCTCCTGCTTCCAGACCCAGGCAGGGTAGAATAGGGCCATTACTCTTGAATGATAATTCATTCCTTACTCCTGTGCCTCAATTGTACCAAGACACCACTCCTCAGAGCAGAAAATCACCCCCCCACACACACACACATGAAAAATTAAAACAACTTTGTCATAAACTTTGTCACTAACTTACTTTAGGTAAAAAATACTTGTAGCTTGTTTTATTCAATGCTATGTAGCCTATATGCAAGTATGTATTTGTGTATTTCATTATAACAATCTTACAGTATACATAATACAGCCTAATATTTATGTATTTGTTCACTCAGATATTAATATGTAATATAAAGAAAATAATTAACTATATCTAACAATATTAATTCTAATAATATTATACTTTCTCAAATTCATTTACTCTAGCATATCTTAAAACATCATTTGCAGAATTTGTAGATATCTTTCTTTTGCAAATTATTCTGTAGTTCTCTTTATATATCAGATATCTTCCTCACCCCAGAGTTTCACTTCATCTATTCAATCAATTCATTACCTGCATTTACAACCTTTCAAGACAGGTGCTATTATTAAAATGTTTTGGAATCTCATTACAGGCTATCTAAATGCTAATTTGAGGTCTGCATTGTCAAATGGACACAAAATGTACCAGTATGTGAACCTTACACTATCAATCAGGTGCCAGAGTTTAAAGGCAAACCCTACAGCGAGGCATTCACTTGTCTTTGCGTGTTTGTGCAAGTGCATAATTTACCTCTAGTTTACCATGCATTAGTACTCACAATAAGACCTGTGTCTCTAAAGACTTTATCTTTCACAGTAACCAGGGAAACTACTTGGCAAAATGTGAAGAAGCTTTGCCTACGTTATACCATCGTTAAAAGAGGACAAACGCACAGTGCTACCCTGATTAATGATAACTACCCACACCTGACCTTGCAGGACTAACACATACATTACAGTGGGCTTTCAGCAGCCTTGTGAACTGTAGCTGTGTAACTAATGGCACGTTCTCCACTTCCTATTTTTGGTTTCTTTTACTCTCCCCAGCCTTATGCACTGGACTGTCTGTATGCACATCTTATTATGTCCCACTTGTTTAATGCCAAACACCTTATTAGCTGTAAGATAGATTTATATCATTAGTTTAAAAATAAAATACTCATAAAATACTATGCTCAGAGTAGTATGACTTTACATGTGTTTTACATGTGTGTTTTATACTATAGCCCACCTGGTATTCTGGGTAAAGATTCACAGTACTGGCAGGTTATAATGTATCTAAGGACCTTACTATGTAACTTCTGTAGCACTTCCTTGGCTATACTGCAATAACACAGTAAATTATAATTTAAAAAAACAAACAAACATTTATTTTACTCTAAAACTGTGTGCCAAAAAATTTATTAGGAACCTTATCTGGTTAAAGTTTTTCTTACATTATTGCATTTTCTTACATTTCTTACATTATTTTGCCATTTTTGTTAAACATTTTGCTAAAAGAAAAGCATAGCTTCAATTAATTGAATGAAGTGGTGTAAGTATATTCTAAGTAAGTAATTCTGTAAACATGGCAACTATGCTGCCAGTCATTTACTGTAAATTTACAAGTTTTTGTAATTTTTTTTTTTACAAAGTGCAGTCTTTGCTACGTTGCTTACATGATTGTTTGTATATAGAGAAGTGCAAATCATTTAGATTTCATGATAGTTTATTTTAGTTCTTGAAGCATTTAGATTATCTTTAAGAAAACATGTAAATAATATTTATTCATCAGAATAACTTGACTAGTACATTACAAAACTGCTATTGTTATTTAGCTCTCAGTAATTACACAGAGGCATCAGGTATTTTTAATAACATGCCTCTGTAGTTCCACCCTCATTGTTTTGATTTGTCATCAATGCCCACTTCTCTGTCTAACTGAGACATGGAGCTGGGTGATTGCATCACTTGTAGGTGCTCAAATAAGCCATATGGTTTGAAGTGCAATAACTTGAAGCTGGAGGCAACAATGGAGTAATTGAGAAGGGGAAGAGGTCCGAGCTTGACTCGGCAAAGCTGCAAAAACTCCTTCTTTCACTCTAATGAAGCTGTTGTCTGGAGATTCTGCGTTGGGTTGGGAGGATGGTGCTGGACGTGATTTGTCATACAATCTGAATCTTTAGGAGGGCCAGAGAAAGACCTCCTCTCCATATGTCTGCTTATTTTGCATCTGAAAGCTCCGGGTGGAGATGGGGGCAGAGAAGGGGACAGAACGGAGTGAATTGAAGCACTGGACTAGGACTTTTCTTTCAGGAAAATCAAACCAACATTAAACATAGAATGTGCTGCTTGTAGTGTAAAAGGAAATAGGAGAGGTTTCTGGTAACTTTATATTCACATTAGGATGTATATTCTGTGAATGATAAACATGGTGGGCGATGACTAATTCTTATGAGCTATTTTGTAATTATGGTTCTGTTATAAGATAGTTTAAATGTACATAATGTCTGGTTAAGGTAGATTTGGTCTTAAACAAGTAATCGGCCATTATTAAATAGGTACACTGTTTTAGTACATTTCTAGCAAGAAAGAAAGAAATGAAGGAAGAATTAGAATAGTCATGTGGTGCTTACATAAAACAGTCTAATTCTGACTATTATGATGCCAATTTTTTTTTACATAATTTAAAATATTGTTTTTGCAAACCAAATATGCTTATCACAGGTGTATTCAATGGATCAAAGAATAACAAAACTAAACCAATCTCAGAGGAAAACAAGCACCACTTGAAAGAATGTGACCACACAATAAAGAGCTTGGAAACAATGGCAGTACTTTTGCATTAGGTGTCGCTACTAGAGAATTTGGACCACCATGTAATGAAAGAGCACTGGCACTATACAAGTGCAATTATGCCAGGACAATAGCTGTATTGCTTCCCCCAAGACAGTGGGCATAGTGCTGTGCACAGGAATGGTAATGGTCACTCCGAGTATAACAACATCTTTGAGAACAGGTGTGAAAGACAAGAGTGCAGAGGTTAGACTCACTTCTACTGTGTTAGATCAGCTACTTTGGAAATGCTTTTTATATTTCCCTTTCCTTTGTCCCTCAGACTCTTTAAATTGAAGTGGTCTAGAGATATTCAACAAAATGAAAATGTCTAAATCTTAGTTCTGCTGCACTTTAAAACAGAAATCATTGTATTATCAATAAAAGGAGCTTTAAATGAGAACCTTGTTCAATGAGAAATGTCGTACAAAGCAAATTCTCTACTATATACTTTAAAAGATGTCTTGGTATTTAAATGTGTGCATCATTTTGGAATCCCAGATTCTCTGTTAATGTACATACAATTCAATACAAAATAAAATGCAGATTAAATAATAAAATTAAAATGGAATTAAATAGCAAAGAAACTGTTAAGCTAAACCTAAGATTACACTAATATAGAAAATATAGAAGTAATATAGAATATAGAAATCTGTTGGTGGAACAGCATGACAATTCTTAAAAATAATAATAATAATAATAATAATACATTCATTCATACATAGTTGTGACAGTATGTACAAAAGTCTGTTGAGGTTATTAACCCCTTATGCTCCTTTCCACTTTCACCCCTAAGGCCAAATTATTGAGCTAATATTCCAGTATAAAAGGGAGTACTGGAAGTGTGGAGCCATCCAATTTTCTTGGAGTTTATAAGCTTAATATAGAATACAGCATCAGGATCTGGTGTGTGTCTATAAGAAAATGATGTTTGGGGTCTAGATTTGGTTAAAGGCAAAGAAGAGTCTGCTGTACACAAGAGTTATGAACTTGTCAGTGTGGAGACTTCTGAATGCATTATCATCCTCGCCTGCTCTGATATCACAGTTAATGATATGAGTGCTTCACACTCTGCAAGAATGCTGAGCAGAGAAAACGAGGAAGTCCCCAAGGACCTCCATCAGTTTGGATAACTCATTTTGATGCAAAAACCATGCACTGTGCTCAGATATTCGTGGACATCTGCCCAGGCTCATCAACATGCATGGCCTCAGTTTGGGGCTATCTGACCTGCCTGAGCAACAATGGTGTTGCAGTCTGATCTATGGCACACTGCTGCTTCTGCCTTTATACACTTGTCAAAGAAGAGCTTTTAAAAACTGGCCTTTAATGCTAGGAAAAACTGCTATAGTACCACAAGGGGTATAAAGAGTGTTTCCGCTTCTGTCTTCTCAGACCCTTTCTTGCACTGCCACATGCAATTTCTCTTTGTCATTGTCTTTTAGTAACTCTTATTATAGAGGAGCGTCTGGGCTGAAGGAAAGCTTTCTGGAAAGAGGCCCTGGTTTACTTACTTGTGAGGTGCATTCCAAACACATGGGTTTGGCAAGCTTCACTTACATCATTTATTCATTTGGCACATGCTTTTTTTCCAAAGTGATGTACAATTGAGGCAGATACAATCCAACCATATGGCTGTTAACAGAGCCGCAGAACTACATTTCCAACAATAGACAAGAAACAAGTGTGCGATATTGCAGGAATAACAGAAAGACACAACATGAGGGATGGAACTAGTTCTACCCAAGATAGTTACACACACTAGTCTAGGAGTGGTTATTAAAACTTTAAATGATTGGCTTACAAGGAAGTGATGGTTAACTTACAATAGACTGCAAATGCACACAGCATGGTTCCCCAAACACCTCAACAGGTAAATTATTTCTGGTCTTAAGCTCCCAATTCAGGACTATTTGTAGTCCATAGCTGACCCAGGATGAGGTCTGTGTTTACTGACAGTATGTGTTTGTCTGTTTGTGTGTGTATAAACAGTAAGCAGGGTCTAGAAACAAACCTGTTGTTGTCACAGTGCTAAAACTACCTGAAAATAATTGCTAGTGTTGATTAATTAACTAATTAATTAATGTTAATATTTATTTAATTAACTGTACTCTTTTGTCACCATTTTATATGTGACCAGTAGTGCCTTTTTTTTTTTTACTTGAACTTACTATGTAATTTTTTTTTTTTTTAAAAAGCAAAATATTAATTATTTACTTATGGATTAATGTCTCGTTAATGTTTCATTTTTGTAAACGCTATATAAACTGACTAGAAGTACAGCAGAATGCTCCAAATTTCATTTTAATTTTGGCATTATTTTTTCACATATATTGTAAAACTAATCTTTTCACACTCAAATATAACCAACGCTTCCTTCAGAAAATTAAAACCGCGTCTCAGCCCAGCAATACTTTCGAGCTATGCTGCCATCTGGTGGCTAAACAAGCAAATAGCGTTGATCAGTGGATTAAAGCTGTTGCTGTTGTTATTGGCATTCAGGATTTACATTTTTACTAGAATAAAATAGAGTCTTGATATAACTATAGATAACCACACACTTAAGTCACAATGATAACAAAAAATGAGTAGCAAAAAATTAATGAATCTAATATGAATAAGAATTGATGGTGAATACTGCCTAAGGTCAGACAGACAGACAGAGAGAGAGAGAGAGAGAGAAACGTTCAGAGCAAAAAATAAAAGCCCGACAATCTTAAAACTTCAACTTATGATCATAATAATTCTAAATTAAACAGATATTAACATTCTACATTTAAAAAAAAAAAAAAAAAAACTTAATAGGATTTTCCCAGTCAGTGGTATTTAAAATTAAATAATAATAATAATAATAATAATAATAATAATAATAATAATAATAATAATAATAATAATAATAATAATAAATAAATAAATAAATAAATAAATAAATAAAGGTAAAGTCCACATAACTTTCATATTTTTACATTTTGAAATAGTCTGCAGATACTATCTTAAATCCATGTAAAAAAAAATTTTTTTTTAAATAACACTCCAGACTATTTTCCCTCATTTTATGCATGTAACATGTCATGATAATAATAAAGTTAATTACAAAATATGATTTTGTTTTGTTTCAGGTGTGGCTGAAATTTAACTTAACATCAGTACTGGTCCTTTCTTAAAAATATCAATTTGCAACTTAATCAAGAAAGGTCCGTCGCAATTCGGTCCACTTGTCAGATTTACACTGATAAACGCTGCCCCCTGCTGTCTATTTAGCGTCACTACAACCGGGTAAAAGTCAAATCCTGTATAAGATTAAATTAATTCTATAAAAGCACATTACAATTTCACTGTCAGAATATGAAATTGAGTACGATAGTATTTTATTATTTATTATTTTAAAACAAAATGTTTTGATTTTCCATATCACAAGAGTAGATACAGTAAGTCTAAAATGGTTACGTGAATAACAAATAGCCTACGTTTTAGCTGCAAGAAAAATACACGCCATCTTTAAACAAGGTTACTGTAAACACTGAAATTAAATAAATGGTAAATAAATGCTAAATAAAATGCATACAGTACTGTATATGCATTGCGTTCTGGGAAGAAAAATTCAGCCTTAATAAACTGACCGAATGACACATGAAGACTTTATTTCAGATTACTTCAAAGAATGCTAAATGGTTCGTCATGTCTTGCGTGACTATTGTATTTATATTTTTCCTTTTAACGTGATGTGTGTCAGGTGAGGTATAAAAACACCAAACCTTTTCATTTTGGAATTTAATCTAAACGCTTTTAATTTGAAATCGACTTCACCCGGAAGTGCGATAGATTTCCGCTTTGTTCGGGAACTTGGGGCACAGAGGCGCCTAATACAGCCGCTTAATAATCTTTGCACAGTATAAACCGTTTAGGACCGCGGATTAAAATGTTTTATCACGTAAGTTGGCTATTTATTCACAGAAGCTTAGTATAAATTGGTCTGTTTTACTGAGTTATTGTAGCTTGCTCGTTAAAGTAGTTAAGTGGCTAACGCTCATGCAGACATGAGCTTGCGTGCTCAGCTAAAGATAACTAGTGTTTCCATAGCATCTCAAATGATACATTAGTTTAGGAATATTCTTCTGGCAGTGTTTGAGGAAGTTGAAATTGAGATTACATTGGCAGCCAGCTATTATTACTAATATATATATATATATATATATATATATATATATATATATATATATTAATAATGTAAGTGGACTAATTAAGTAGCTAGCTAGCTGCCAATGTAGTTAATGTAGTGTAACAATGGAAGCTAAAAAAATAAAAAATGATGTGATGCATGTTTATTTTAGATCTCTCTGGAACATGAGATTCTCCTCCATCCTCGATATTTTGGCCCAAATCTGTTAAACACAGTCAAGCAGAAGCTGTTTACAGAGGTGGAAGGCACATGTACAGGAAAGTAAGTCCTGACCGACACTGAGTAAGCTCCACAGAAGCAAAGCTCATCAACTCTTGTGTACATGTCATTGACCTGTGTCTCTCTCGCTTTTTTGTAGATATGGCTTTGTCATTGCAGTGACTACAATTGATAATATCGGGGCAGGTGTTATACAGCCCGGCAGGGGTTTTGTGTTGTACCCTGTCAAATACAAGGCCATTGTGTTTCGGCCGTTTAAAGGGGAGGTTGTGGATGCAGTGGTCACTCAGGTTAACAAGGTACGGTCCTTCTTTATCATGGCTCTCCTTTATCATGTGTTTTAGCTTTTAGATTGTCGTGTCGTGTCGTGATACTCTAATTCATTTTTGTGCATTTTTCATGTATGGAAAGTTTTATACCACTGTGAGGCTCAGTTCTTGATTGGTCAAAAAATGTTGACCGATTTTCTATAGCAGCAGCTCTGACAGTAGTGCCAGAAAATTAGTGCTTCAAACTTGTATTTAGTATTTAAAACTTTTTTCTTTATACTTCACCTGCCAATTCTTGTCATATTTGTCTTTTACAGGTTGGACTATTTACAGAAATTGGCCCAATGTCCTGCTTTATCTCACGCCATGTAAGCTGAAACTTTACTACTCTTACACGAGTTCTGAATTTCTCAATATTTTTCATGCAGCCTTGTTGGCTCACTTCAACAGTTAAATTGTCCATCATTCAGTTATGAGCCCAGCCATAACCGTCCTCGGCCCACAGAGCTTCTGATCCTCCTCACACATTAAACATGTCCGCAAGCTTCAGAATCATGACGGTTTAAATGTTATTGGCTATCCACACTTCTGTACACTGACAGAAAAACTGACACAATGAGCTTTTTTTCCCAGAGAAAATATAGACACTGGATTGGAGAAAAAAAAAAAAAAGTATTCACAATTACGTTATGTAACGAGTTTTGTTTGAAGCTGTTAGCAACACGTAAACATGGTTGGCTATGTCAGTTGAACAGCCTTTTCCTGAAAGTGTATGGTTTTTGGCCCTGTTTAGTGACAGTACATACTGAATCACATGTTACCATAACCTAAACCAGTGGTCACCAACCCTGTTCCTGAAGACTTTAGCCCCAACCAAAATTGTGCCCACCTGACCATCTAATCATTGCCTTAATAAGTTCTTGATCAGCTAAGACAGGTGTATTGGATTTTGGTTAAAGATGAAACCTGCAGGAAGGTAGATCTCAAGGAAAAGGGTTGGTGACCACTGACCTAAACCAACAGAATACAGGGTGTCCCAAAGGTCTCCATACATAGGGGACTGTGTCTGCCAGCACCTTGTCGGTTGTGCCTTCGTCAGTGGATGTTTGTGGATATCAGCTTCTCAGTTCGTCGACATATATAAACTAAGTATGAAAAATTATGGAAGACATAATTTCATTGTTTTCCTAAAGTGTTCATTTCCTCTTTGTATGGAGATGAAGTCCAATTTAGTTCATTTGCACTATATACACACATCAGTAGAACAATAGAAACAGGTATGTACTTGAGTAAAGTTTTATAAGCAAATGAGCTGGTAAGTTTTATTGAGCATCTTGCAGAACCAGCCACAGTTCTTCTGGAGACTTTTACTGTCGCACTTTGCTTATTTTTGCAGCAAAACCCAGCAGCCTTCACTGTGTTTTTTGTTTGAAAAGTGGTCTCTTACATAATATGCTGCTTTTTTTTAATGATGTACAAACATTTTTCTGTAACATTTAATTCTGTGCTAGAAAGCTAATGGGAATCTAAAATGTTTTTTGGATGGACTTGATAATGTAAAAGTCATAAAATAAAAAAATCTATAACAAAGTTTGTACTAAAAAAAATCGGGTGCCTAAAACTTTTACACAGTACTGTATGTCTGTCTACTGCAGGACACCATCAAGTGTGCTGTTCAGATAATTTGTGCAAAGTATTCAAAACTCCGGACTGGTGTGACAATGTTCTTTTATATATTTATATAATGTAATGTAGTATAATATAATATAAGGAACTGCAGTTGTTGTTGCACCAGAACGTGTATGGGGTTTTTTTTTGTTGTTGTTGCTGGTTTGTTTATGGTTTAGAATAATGTCTTTTGTTCCCTTTTGTTTAGTCTATACCCTCAGAAATGGAATTTGACCCGAACTCCAATCCGCCTTGCTACAAGACAGTGGATGAGGTAAAGTGGATTAGAGCTCTTTAGAGCTGAGATTTTAATGCTATCTTGTTTTGATTATTTATTCTGTCTTTTATGTAGTTTGCATGTAAATGCTATTTCTTTTATGGTTCTCCTTCATAGGACATTGTAATCCAACAAGATGATGAAATTCGATTGAAGATTGTTGGTACTCGAGTAGACAAGAATGATATTGTAAGTTAATGGTTATTTATTATTGTTGTAAATCCCAGCTATAGTAAAATCATTGGTTAAAATTTTTGAAGTATTCAACATTTTTGTGTAGACATTCATTTTCATTTACGTACTTTTTCTTTTGTAGTTTGCCATTGGATCCCTCATGGACGACTACCTTGGTGAGTATCTTGGATACTGTTTCTGTATTTGCTTTACACTTGATTTATAGAGCCAATTTAGGTGTGATGCATTATTGTTATCCTTAATTAAAGTCATTTAATGGATGAATTAGCTTAAATACTCTGAGCGTTTGCCAAATTTGACCAACTTTCCCAAATGTCAATGATAGTAGAAAATTAGGGAAATGTTTAATTGGACCTTGTTTTAAAATACTTTTAGTAGATTAACATGTATTTTTTTTTAAAAATGACGTTAACTTCTTTTTGTCTTTTCAGGTCTTGTTAGTTGATGTGCCTGTCAAAGAGCATTCATCTTGCAATATGTTTGTACATAAATATTTTTTTCTGCACATCTTTTAAGCAGTGTAGATCTAGAATAGATACTTTTTTTATTACTGTTTTCCTATAGAACATGTTTAAACATTATTTTTAAGTGGAACCCTCAAGCAAAATGGGAACAGAACATAAGTAAAGGAGTCTTTTAATTCAATTTAAGATCAGCACATACGATATACAATATTGTTGGGTTTGCCTTAGCTATCTTGGAAAAAATTGAGGGTCTACATATCTGATCTGTAAAAGAAAGCATTTTGCTTTCTATGCATTTTGTTGAGGAACTTCGAGCTATTGTCAAGCTGTTTATTCTGTTAATGACTTCTTACAGAAAGCTGAGCATACTTATTCAGTCATTATCTTTGGTTTAAATGACCATCTAAGGTGACATCCAAGTGTTCATCTTACTCCTGTGCTGTACCAACTACACTGGCATGCTTGTACATTGCAGTATTTGTTGACTATAGGCTTTCGGTGTGCAAGAATACATGATTGAGTGTATATACTTTTATAAAGTATTGTGAACATAACTGTTTTCGTGTCTATTTTTAAAATTTTTATAAAAAATTTTTGTGTGTATGTTTTGCTTATATGTCCAGTTATTGATGGTGTCCAGTAGGATGGAATTCTGATGATTGCAGTCATTATAATTTCCAATGTGGTTGGAATAATTTTTTTTCTTGTATCAGATGAATAGAGAACAAATATGTATAATGGTCATAAATATTATACTTTAATAGGTACACCCAGCTTATACTTCATTGGCCCTATTTATCAGGTACCTACCATATACAGTGGGCCTCAAAAGTCTGAGACCACAGTGAAAATCTGGGATTTTCTCAATTTAAACTGGAAAATTTATAAAACAAATTCTGAAACAAAAAAGGAAATGTGCAACATCTTGATTATTCCGTATTCATGATGTTGCCCAATTCTGTCACTATTTATGTAAGCAAAATTATTATATCCTTTGTGCAAAAGGACCGGTTTTTTCCTTGAGTCTTATCCCTTCTATTGAAGCATGTGTTCAGATGGATTTCATCTAAAATCTGATGGATTTGATCTAAAATGGATCATCGGGTTTTACACAAACTTGTGGAGTCCATGCCAGCTTCAGTG
>CM042561.1:9989445-10136945 GCA_023630585.1 Cranoglanis bouderius
CTGTTTACCCCGACTCTACCGATGCAGAAGATTCAGCAAACTCCTCGCTAAATCTACGAACCAAGGACCCTCGTGAATGGCATAAAATTAATGCAAGTATAAACTTTAATCGATCTATAGAGGTGTCCTTTTAAGCCAGTGCCCCTGTTGAAGGTGAATTTAGTTCATTGCTGATTCTTGAGGTTAAACTGTTGTGTGTTCTGCCATTCTGTTATTTTCATCATTTTTCCTTGTGTTTCTTTCACTTTCCCTGTATATATGTATTATTTGTTTATACCTAATTGTGTATGTCAGTAGTTTTTACGTAGTTATTAAAATCCATGGTTATCACGCTGGATCGTCTCTTTTTTTACTCATGGCAAATGTTCACTTTTAACGTTGCTCTTCGCTATGCACTGTATTTCTTTTAACTTAGAATAAACTATACTTTGTGGCCAGAAGAATAATTTATTCTTTTAGAGTAATACGAAGATTGCCCTAGTAAGTTTGGTGGACAAACAGATCAAGCTGCTTAGCATTTAATTCTAAAGCTAGACTACAGTAAGTCAGTAATTAATATAACATTCCCTGTCATGGTCATTTTATATCCATAACTAATCAGAACACGCTTTGATTAGAGACATAGATATATTTCACCCATTTGAGCTAGATTCGCTACATTTAATGGTGGAGATTGCAGGCAGGCACGTTTTAAAATCCTTGCCTCATGAGTGAATGTGCTTCGAATCCAATGCGTCTTTTGTTTCGTTTCATTCTTAAATCCGTATTTCGCGCGCTCAGCGAGTGTGTCGCGACGCGTCCTCAACTCACTCCGCTGATAACTGAAAGGCTCTAAGCTGATTTTCAGTTCAGCACGCTAACAGCGCTATATATTTGTCTGACAAATTTAGCCGCGGTTAAGTGCTTAAAGTTAAAACTGCAGTTCATAACATTAAACTTGTGTCTGAAGACAATGAAATCGCAGTACAGCACATTTTTAATTTTGTAATCGCCTGGTAAGAACCTTCTACCAGTGCAGTAAAAGATTGATTTGAGCGATGTTCCTCTTATCTTTCTAAAAGGCCTTATTATATTGCTAGACTCGATTCATTGCGTTGGACCAATGTTAATTCGACAGGCAATAAGTCTCTTCTGGCAGAGCTAAACTGGCATAGCTAACCGTAAGATGCATTGCATGTAGAAATCAGCCTCAAACGGTGATTGATATATAAACAAAGAGCCCCAACACTCTGATCAAGTGTAAATTTAAACAACGGCGAAGAAATCCCATTGTGATTTTGTGTGCATGGCAGCGAAGAAATCCTGCCCACACTTCTTGTGCATAAACTAGCACAAAAAAAAAAAAAAAAAGAAAACGGATCCCTGAGATCTAAAAAGTTTTTTTTTTCCCCTCGTGATAACACATGAAATCGCCATTAAGCCGCCTTTGACTAAACGCCCTCTGATTTCAAATTCACGTCCGAGTTAGGGCAGGTTGCAGTACCTCTGACTGAACACCAGAGGGCCGCCCGCTTGAGGGCTAACCGCGGTAAAACCAACCCCCCTTTTAACTCACTATTGTGTGGGCCACTGCCGCCACCTTGTGGGCCTTCTCTGTTAGGTCTATTCTATTTTCGTTTCTGCTTTCTCATGTGTTGACTGTTCTCTGTCTCAATCCTTTTGTCCTTTTTGGCTGTTGCACTCTAGGAGGATTAATGTTCTCAATTTTTTTTTTTGGTTTGTTTGTTTTATTATTCTTTTTGTTTTATTGTCTGTTTTACATTTTATTTCTCTCACTGCTTTATTTTTCTTTATTAGCGTTATTAATTTTTATTTTAATTATGAATTTTTTTCTATTATTATTTTTATTTTTATTTTTTTTTCAGTTTTTTTCCTTCTCTTCTCTTCTTTCATTTTATTATTATTTTACTTATATTTTGATTCTCTTTTCCTTTCTCCCAGTTGATAACACTCTTCCACTTAAAGAATTCCTTACTGTGCATGCTTGCTTAGTGTGAACTAAAACTAAGCTGAAGTAAGATTTAAATTCTAGCTTCTGTGTTAGCCATTGGCACCTGCCTATTCATAGGACTTCCACAGATAGAGAAGGCTTTCTCCTTACTCCCCTTCTCTTTGTTATCCTTTAATTAGTTCAATTTTATTTGTTCTGTTTAGCTGTTGTTTGGTTGTGACTTGTTTCTTCAAGGTCACCTAAAGGCATAAGCCTACGAGAACCAGCAAGGTAAAAGCTAAACCCTAGATTTTATGACCCAGGCAGCCAGTGTTATTAGACAACCCACTAGGCTACCGCCTGTCAAAATCTTCTAATTCAGATCTGGAGCGCACCCACACCATTTGGCCCTTCCCGGCCACTTATGGCCAAAGACAATAAGTGTCTGGCCTACGTACCACTAACTGGCTGTACCAGTTAGCCAAATTGATACTCACCGCGTACCTAATTAAGTATGATTGCGACTAGCTAATTTTGCGTGGGCTTGCATTGGCGTCTGTGTTGTTCTTTTCTCGTCAACAGTTGCCATGTCCCGAGCAAGCAGCCCCACTGCCCAATGGTACGACCTTGAGACCTGGCTGACTACCGTGACGACTATGTTCCTGCCCAAAGCAGCTACCGACCGGCAGCACTTAAGCAGCGAGCAGCTGGACGAAGAAGTTAACAGGCTGATGGCGCATGATCCTACCCAGAACTACAGCTACAAGGACTGGGCCAAGATCATCGGAAGCCTCGCTCACAACCTCCTCATCCAGGCACGGTGCAGCGAGAAGAGCAACATCGACCTGGAGCAAACAGTTACGACACTCCAGTTTCAAGTCGAAGAGGCCCAGGCAAGCCAGGCCCACGTTCAAACTAGCCTGGTTCAGCTATCCCCCGAGACCGCGGACCAGCGTGGAACGGATCCCGAGCTACAAGAGGAAGTGGAGAAACTCCAAAAAGCCCTGCAAGACCTTCAAGCAGAGACAGAGCAAAGAGGGCAGCTGGAGAGAAAAACCAGGGATGAACTGAACAAGAAAATCCAAAAAGGTGACATTCTCCTGATCAAAGCAGGGAGTGAACTGGAGGAAAGGCACGCTAAGCTCAAGGCCTGTGAGAACCACCTGCTGATGGCCCGAACTGAAATCGAGGCCTTAGTACGAGAAAAAGACTCTCTCAAAGATGAACTTGACACTGTTCATCGAGAATTGAAATATTCCTACTTGCTCCAGAGTGACCAGACAAGGGAAACACTCACCACAGAGTTTCCCACGACCAGTGAGTCGAGGCCTCCCGGACACGAGCTCCTAGCTCGAAAGGGGGGGTGAAAGCCCACTGCTCAAGAAGTCACCAAGCCACAGTCAAGAACCCCCGTCAGCCACAAGGGGGTGGAAGCCTTTCCAGAGCATTCTTGCCACCAGTCACGGCATGGCTCACAAAGAACTGGACAAGCTGGCCAGGAACATTCCTACATTCACTCCAAACCCGGCAGGAGACCACGACATTCATGCCTATGTACAAGACATAGACTTTCTTTTACAGACTTTGAACAATGTGACTATGTGGGACAGATTATACTTGCTCAGGATTACGTCCAGTCGTGATGTGTGGAGCTTCTTAGATCGACAACCAGAGACTGTCAGATCAGACTACCAAGAACTACGACAGGCGCTGATTAAGGAGTACTCTGACCCTGAATCAGATCAAGGGATTATTGCAGCTATGGACTTAAAACAGAACCGGCTCGAAACCCCACAGGCCTATTACCACAGACTCCGGCGGGCCTACTTCAGGGCCCGGAACGAGCCAGGAATGGAGGAGGACATCAACTTCAGGACTCTGTTCCTCCAAAATCTGCATCCTACAGTGAACCATCACCTAGGAGTCCTAGCCTGCCTGCGCAGCATGTCCACTCAACAGCGGCGGGACCTGGCCCACAAGGCCTACACCAAGCAGAAGGCCGCCTCCGAAAACACTGAAAAATCCAACTATTTACCCTGTCTCTGATCACTGCTCAGAATTGGCCCTAGAGGGAGCACAAACACACTACAGTGACCGACCCTTTAACAGAGAGAGAGGACCGCCACCAGCCAGCAGAGAGCACTACAACCGAGGTGGTGCGCATCCCAAACAACAGACTGGATGCCCTGAAAGATTCCGGGACCAGCCACGTCCAGCTAACAACCCAAAGGGTAGAGTCACATGGGAACCCCACCGATGGCCTAGAAACGGCCAACCTTCATTGGCCCGGGAACCTAACCCAGACAAGCCTAAGTCCGAACCTTCACTAAAGCAGGACAACACGGCTACGTCTGAGTCTGCAGAGATCCTGAGAATGCTGAAGGAGATCATCTGGAATAAAGCTCGCAAGTTAAATGAGAAAGACAAGTCAGACTCCTTGTGACTAAGAGCCAGGCCTGAAACCAACCTCTCTAGAGGGCCTCCGACTGAGCCAACAACACCGACTCCCGCTGATCAGCCACTAAAAACAGAAGAAACTAAGACATCACCAAGTGACAGCGTCACCCACTTACCTCCGCTGACAGCGGCACACCCAGAGCAAACTGACCCACTGCTTCACACTGCTGACCAAGACTCCAAGGTACCAGAAAGTGCTGTTTTAGTTGTCTGCCTCTCCAACGAATCACCTGAGACCAGCCCCAACTGCCTATCAGTCACTACACAAGCCCCGGTGCCAAGGCTCCTGGGAAATCTGATTGAAAAGGGAGTAGCCCGGAAACTCTACCTAGCTATTACGCTGGAACATGCAGTTAAACTGGAAGCCCTGGTGGACACGGGAGCAGACCTCACTTTGATGTCATCCAAACTCTTTGACAGACTCAGAGTTGAAACTAAGAGACAGAATCGGACTTTAAAATCACAAAGGTGCAAGCTGAATGTACAATCATACAGCCAAAATGAGGTACAGCTTGAGCAGATAGCACCTATTCACCTAACCATTGGTCCTATGAGCCTGGTGCACCCCGTGTACATCTCACCAATGGACACTTATCCCCTTCTCATGGGAAAAGATCTACTAGACCGCTTTGAGCCCTTATTGGACTTCAGACAGTTAAAAATCTGGGCTCAAGTTTGAGAACCTCTGCCTCTCCAGTCACACAGGTCACCTGAGCCAGACTGCCAGGTCACAGAGGTCACGGGAAATCCTCAGGTCACGGAGGTCACAGGAAATCCCACGGGCAACCGCAGGAACACGAGGTTAGCACCAGGGCAAAGTTCAAATCCACTACTCTGCACTTTTGGACTCAACAAAAACTCTGAGTCCTTCTGCCCTAAGGTCACGACTGGCCTGCAACTAAACGATGTGAAAACCACAGACATCGTACTGGCATTATGGGCAGACAACTCAGCCATCAGCCTCATGCTGTTTAACACCCTCCTTAAGGGCATGCCTGACCTTCCGTTTGTCAACAAGCGCACCCGCTTTCCCTGGGACCCCTGTCTGTCAACGATGACAACTGCAAAGGGGATCTGTGCATTGAACATGAAATGGAACAGTCGGTGCATAACCCATTACTTCCTGGTCTTACCAGACCCACCACATGATGTTTACCTTGGAGCAGACATCCTGATTCGTCTTAGGGCCCATGTGGACTTTATAAATGAGGTGGTGTGGGCCCCAATGATCTCACAGCCCCCTGTTGTTCCTGTCAACCATGAGAACCTCATGTCAGGGCAGACCATTCCAGAAGTCTGCACCCTGGTCAGTGAACAGGGCACTGTAGTCCCGGCTTACACCAAAGGGGTCACTGTTCGGCTCAACATACGATGTGGTCAAACATTAAACCACACTCTGGGCTTCTTCCAACCTTCACCTGAATGCTTGGAACTGGGACTTACTTTGGAAGCCACACCCCTTACTGAAGTGTCATCCCGTGCAGTTTACCTCCTGTTCAACAACTGCACAGCAATGGACATTAGAATTCCCAAGGCCTACCGCCTGGGGTGGCTAGTGAGCCACGATTTTCATGACTTTGAACTGAGTTTACCGGTCATCGGGCCACTTCCAGCTCTTATGGTCCCAGAAGGGAGCTCAGATGACACAGTGTTGACAGCCCCCTTCAAGTTTGTCTCCATCACTTCAGTCATGCCAGTAACCACAGGAGTAGCATGCAGAACGGAGCTAACAAAGGACCAACACCTTGCAGTCTACACAGTCTCCAACCAGCCGGCCTGTGAGACTGATGAGAATACTGCCCCTCTGACTGCTAACAAGACAAGAGACACTAGCACAGAGGAGCCCTATCCAGGATTTGAGACACAAGTCCAGCAAATTCTGAAGGATGCAGACACCATACAAAATGATACAGACCGTCAAAAACTCAGACAGGTCTTGTACAAGTTTAAAGCGTCATTCGCCAAAGACTCTCTGGACTGTGGCCTCACGGGCCTCCATACGGTGCACATCCCGATGCACCCAAATGCTCCTCCCACTTTCATCAAGCAGTACAAGATTCCAATCGCCTCACACGAACCCGTGCAGGAGATTATCGATTCCATGCTTGAGAAAGGTGTCATCCGCCCATGCAACAGCACCTATTCTGCTCCCATCTGGCCTGTCCTTAAGCCAAATGGGAAGTGGCGACCCACCATTGACTACAGGAAACTGAACCAGCAGGTGCCACTGTCACGATGGCCCATAACCCAGCTGGAGCAGGATATACCCAGAATACAAGTAGCCACCATCTTCTCTACGCTTGATGTGGCCTCAGGATTCTGGACTATACCTGTACATCCAGACGACCAACACAAGCTGGCCTTCACTTTTGGCAACCGACAGTACACCTTCACAAGGTGCCCATTCAGCTATGCCAACTCACCAGCGGAGTTCAACATCTTCTTGAACAAAGCTTGCCCAGACGCCAGAATGAGAGGCAACCTCATCTACGTAGATGATGTTCTCATGAAAAGCACAACGGTGGCTGACCACCTGAGAGAAATAGACTATGTACTGAACCAATTAACCACTGCCGGTGCCAAGATTGCCCTCCACAAAGGACAGTGGTGCTGAACCAAAGTCAACTATGTGGGCCTACTCATCGGATCATGGGGCATTGAACCTCAGACCAGCCGCATCCAGACCATCCAGAACATCAAGCCTCCCACTAATGTCTCAGAGCTACAGAGTTTTCTAGGTGTGTGCAACTACTCACGACAGTTCATCGAGAACTTCTCGGACATTGCACGACCATTAACTACGCTTCTCAAAAAGGACTGCCCATTCGCCTGGACAGAGGCTCAAGTGAACGCCATGAAAGAATTTAAAGGACATTTGTGCACAGCTCCATGCCTGGCTTACCCTGATCCACAAAAAGAGTTTTATTTGGAAGCTGGATTCTCCAACCACTGTCTCAGTGCGGGTCTTTACCAAAAGCATGACCAGGACAAAAGAGTGGTTGCATATGCCAGCAAGACACTCCTTCCACCGGAGACTAAATACTCGGACTGTGAAAAGGCGCTGCTCTGCACTGTATGGGCCATACAGCAATTCTCCAACTACATTGGAGCACAAAAGGTCATCATAGAAACTTGCCACCAGCCTGTAATGTTTCTCAACAGCCAACGCATCCGAGATCGTGTGGTCACCAATTCACGCATAGCCACGTGGTTGATGGCCCTCCAGGGGCGCAACGTTGAGGCACGATATGCCCAGAATCACAAGTCTGCACCGGGCAATGGCTTGGCTGCATGCCAAAACTGCTCTGATGACACACCTGCCGCAACACTGGACGCAGAGGGACCCCAGCAACAACAACCAACCTGTCACAGGTACTTTGAGGAGAAGGTGTGCCAAGGGATGCCTACTGCCTACATCAATGGGTGTTCCTACAACCATGAAGGCACCTTAAAAGCTGGCGCAGGAGTGCTATGGCTAAACAACCACCCCTGTCCACCGCAACATTTCCAGTTGGGCCCTCAGTCATCACAACATGCTGAGGTAGCAGCCATCCTGATAACCCTTCAGATCGCTGAGGCCCATAACATCAGAGAACTCCTCATTTGCACAGACTCTAACTATGCAAGACTCAGTTTCACATGCCATCTTTCGGGCTGGAAACAAAATGGGTTCAAGATGGCAAACAACAAGCCGGTCAAACACCAACACCTGTTCCAAGTGTGTGAGGACATCACAAGAACACACGACATGATCATCTATTGGAAAAAGGTGAAAGGACACTCAAAACAACCAGGCCTGGATAAAGACCTGAATGACCAAACTGATGCCCTTGCCAAAATGGGCGCACTACATGGAGACCTATGGTCACCTCCAGCTCAGCCACCCATCTTGAATATCGCAGCAATAACCCGCAGCAAGCAAACCCTTTCTGCAACACCACAAGCCTCGCAGCCACTTTCGCTGGCGCCACAAATCTCTAACAATGACATAGCTGATCTTCAAGCCTCAGACACCTCCATCCAAGCTATGCTACACCACCTCTCTGACCCCTCCAACCACCCGATCACACCGTCTGACTTCACTGTTGCCCCTTCCCTCAGACGGCTGCATGAGATCAAAGACATGCTGCGTGTGAAGGACAACATTCTGTGGTATGTCCCTGACGACCTCACAGCGCCAAGGCTCGTGGTGCCACAGGGCCAAAGGGGGGTCATGTTAATGTATGCCAACGACGCACCATGTGCTGGACATCACGGCACCAGAGCCACTTACGACACACTGAAGCAAGTGGCATACTGGCCCGGTATGCAGCAAGACGTGGCAGAATACTTCAGAGGGTGCCTGGTTTGCTGCCAATTCGAACCAGCAAACCCAAACCACAGAGCCCCACTGCAACGCAGAGGAGTCACGTTTCCATGGTCAGACCTCCAAATAGACTGGGTGGGACCTCTGCCCAGGTCAACAAGGGCAACAAGTACTTCCTCACAGTTGTATGCCAATTCACCAAGTGGGTAGAGTGTCTTCCAGCACCCAACGACACTGCCCAGACCACAGCATACCTACTGATGAACCATATCTTCTCCAGGTTCGGACTGCCGCTAAGGGTCAACTCTGACAGGGGCACACACTTTACAGCTGAGATCATGCAGCAGACTTGGAAGCTCCTGGGTGTACAGGCTCAACTACACATCAGCCACCACCCCATTTCCTCAGGCCAAGTGAAGCGAACCAATCGAACTGTGGTCAGCATGCTAAGAAAATACGTGTCTGCCAACCAAAAGGACTGGGATGCAAAACTTCCCCTGGTACTCATGGCCATCAGAGCCACCCCGCAGGAATCAACTTGCGTGTCTCCCTTCGAACTGATGACTTGGCGGCAAATGACCCTACCGCTGCACCTGTTGTACCAACTGGGAGACTCCAACCTTGTCACAGCCTACACCACACACCAATACCTGGATGAGCTACACCAGCACCTAAGGACGACATTTGCTTTTGCCCAACAACAGCTGCAAAGGAGCGCTAAAGACCAGAAAGCACATTATGACCGGAAAGCATCACACCAGGAACTGAATGTGGGTGATAAGGTCTGGTACTACAGCTTCACACAGCCACTCCAGACAGCCTCCAAATGACTGTCGAAGAAATTGCTCCCCCACTGGACAGGACCGCACGAGATTGTGGACAAACTCTCCCCAGTCGCGTACAGAATCCAACTAAGGCGGGGACAGAAAGACCCAATTTTCAAATGGGTCCATCGAAATCAAATAAAGAGACATGTGGCCGCTGGCAGGGAAAGGCAAGGAGGAGATAATGTAACCTAACCCATTCACAGTCCGCAGAGCGAGGAAACCGTCCTGACCAACCAGGGACATCAACCGCTGACCTACTGCCTTTCTCTTTCTCTCTCCCTCACATACGGCCACCCTGACCTACGATCAGCATGACACCGCCACCCGCGTCAGCCTGCCCAACCAGAGCCTGTGGATTCAAGTACCGAAAGGTGCCATCCTCCCCCTCGACGACCTGGCATTGTACCACCTCCCGAGTGAAGAGTACTGGCCAGAGCTGGAAATCCTGGCCTTCTTCAAGAACCACAACCTCACACTGGATCCAGAACTGGAACTGAGGATTGAGCAAGGGGGGACCCAGTTAATCGACCTCACTCCCCTCAATGCGACCCTCCAAACGCTATCCCGTGTGCCCAGCCCAACCAGTTCAACAGTGGTTCAAGTCTGGACAGCCGCTGACACGGCGCTCTGCCTCTCTACGGCCATAGGGTACGCCCTGACGCTAGGCCTGGCCTTCACCCTGTTAAAACGAATCAACACAACACGAGAATCCATGAACAGGTGCGTGGCCGCCCTTCCTCGAGGCTTCAAATGGAAACCACAGAGAGGGGAGACCCAAACAGAGACTACACCCAACCTCATCGAGATGGATCCTCAACCTGGGGATCAAAAAGCGGAGGACAATTAGGAACCCCCGTCAATCGACCAGTTTGATACACTCGCCACCTGATCACCATGACGACTGTCGCCCAACGATGTCCACACTGGGACATCATTGTCCGAAAGGGGGGACTGTAACGTCTGACGGTATCCAAACTGATTTCTGAATTAACCTGGACTTAACATAAAAAGTTTCACCACTCAGGTGGCCGAGAGTAACCCCGAGAGGCCTTCATCCTACCAGATGCCCTTTGGAATGCAAAAGGTGGAGGGAAGGCATGACCCCCCCCCCCTTTTGTAGGCACACACACACACACACACACACACACACACAGAACTTACACCCACAATAGAGAACCTTTCATGAACCTAACGGGTGTGAACGTCTGGAAAACTTCACGATTAGGTTCATCAGCAGGGGTCAACCAAAACTCCGACCGAGGGCCCGTAAATCTCTGATCTAATCTCTGTTTATGACCACATGGATTAGCATCGGAGCCGAAAAGGCTGGAAGGAAAACGTCCTCCCTAAAGGTTACCCTGGGACATTAGAAGAACACTAGCCCCCTCTACTGGACATACACACACTCACGCACGCACACAGTGAAAATGTCTCTTGAATGTAACATGTAATCATATGTCTAGGATAGTTATAATGTATTCATATATGCATGTGTTATGTGTTTAGGTAACCTAACTATAGTGATTTTAGATGCGAGAAGCTAATTTTAAATTGTCTGTAACCATGTCTAATGATCCTTCACTGTCCAAGGTATCATAACTCCTTGAGTTTGGTATCAAAATCATTGTTTCGTAATATGCCAATTAATGATGCATACTATAGGACGATGGGATCGTATGTATGATATCATTCTATTCTTTTCCATATTTCATTCTAATCCAAACTTAATACAAAGCCCACCTTGACATGCGACCCACTCTGGAACAGACAAACAAAGTTCTCCCCCCCAGAACTTTCTCCTCTCTCTGGATTTGCCAGCAGCTCTAAGAGGCATGTACGTTGGCATTATCCATAAAAGACAGCGACACGCGTTCCTCTTCACTTTTCTTTTACTTTTTACTTTACTTCACTTTGCCTTTGGTTTCACTTTTCTCTCTCTTGCTCGCGGACTTACGCTCTTCCACCCTCTTTTTCCGGTACTCCTCCGGACTCTCCTTTGTCTTGGTTAACCACATGGCAATTACCACTTCCTTTCTTCTTTCTACGTTGGTGAGACCCAACTCCGTTTACCCCGACTCTATTGACGCGGAAGATTCAGCAAACTCCTTGTTAAATCTACGAACCAAGGACCCTCGTATAAACTTTAATCGATCTATAGAGGTGACCTTTTAAGCCAGTGCCCCTGTTGACGGTGAATTTAATTCATTGCTGATTCTTGAGGTGAAACTGTTGTGTGTTCTGCCATTCTGTTATTTTCATCATTTTTCCTTGTGTTTCTTTCACTTTCCCTGTATATATGTATTATTTGTTTATACCTAGTTGTGTATATCAGTAGTTTTTACGTAGTTATTAAAATCCATGGTTATCATGCTGGATCGTCTCTGTTTTTACTCATGGCAAAGGTTCACTTTTAACGTTGCTCTTCACTACGCGCTGTATTTTTTTTTAACTTAGAATAAACTATACTTCGTGGCCAGAAGAATAATTTATTCTTTTAGAGTAATACGAAGATTGCCCTGGTAAGTTTGGTGGACAAACAGATCAAGCTGCTTCGCATTTAACTCTAAAGTTAGACTACAGTAAGTCAATAATTAATATAACATTCCCTGTCATGGTCGATTTATATCCATAACTAATCAGAACACGCTTTGATTAGAGACATAGATATATTTCACCCATTTGAGCTAGATTCGCTACACCTGACCACAACACTATCACCCAGTTCTCCTCTGAATCATTCAGGCAAACTTCAGACGGGCCTGTACATGTGCTTTCTTGAGCAGGGGGACCTTGCGGGTGCTGCAGGATTTCAGTCCTTCACGGCGTAGTGTGTTACCAATTGTTTTCTTGGTGACTATGGTCCCAGCTGCCTTGAGATCATTAACAAGATCCTCCTGTGTAGTTCTGGGCTGATTCCTCACCGTTCTCATGATCATTGAAACTCCACGAGGTGAGATCTTGCATGGAGCCCCAGACCAAGGGAGACTGACAGTTTCTTCCATTTGCGAATAATCGCACCAACTTTTGTCACCTTCTCACCAAGCTGCTTGGCGATGGTCTTGTAGCCCATTCCAGCCTTGTGTAAGTCTACAATCTTGTCCCTGACATCCTTGGACAGCTCTTTGGTCTTGGCCATGGTGGAGGGTTTGGAATCTGATTGATTGATTGCTTCTGTGGACAGGTGTCTTTTTACAGGTAACAAACTGAGATTAGGAGCACTCCCTTTAAGAGAGTGCTCCTAATCTCAGCTCATTACCTGTGTAAAAGACACTTGGGAGCCAGAAATCTTGCTGATTGATAGGGGATGAAATACTTATTTCCCTCAATATAATGCAGATCTATTTATAACTTTTTTTAAATGCATTTTTCTGGATTTTTTTTGTTGTTATTCTGTCTCTCACTGTTAAAATACACCTACCATTAAAATTATAGACTGATAAGTTCTTTGTCAGTGGGCAAACATACAAAATCAGCAGGGGATCAAATACTTTTTTCCCCCTCTGTATATATGTGTGTGTGTGTGTGTGTGTGTGTGTGTGTGTGTGTATTATATATATATATATATATGTATATATGTATATGTGTATATATGTATATGTGTATATGTGTATGTGTGTGTGTATATATGTATATGTATATGTGTATATGTGTTTATGTGTGTGTATATATATATATATATATATATATATATATATATATATATATATATATATATATATATATATATATATATATGTATATGTGTATATGTATATGTATATGTGTATATGTATATGTATATGTGTATATGTGTGTGTGTATATATATATATATATATATGTGTGTGTGTGTATATATATATATATATATATATATATATATATATATATATATATATATATATATATATATATATATATATATATATAGATATATATATATGTTGAAATAATGTAAATGGTCAATCCCATTAAGCAGGAAAATGGTTTAAAAGCAGCTAAACAAACAAACAAACAAATAAATAAATAATCCTGGTGGGACTGTTCCTTATGTTCCTCAGTGAAGCAGGCAATCCTAAGTGGTTGCTAGGTTGTTGCTAGGCAGCTGGTGTAGTATCCCAGTGATCTATAATCTATAACTGCACACCTCTAAAGTGAATTAACAATATAGAGTCTAATAAGTCTCCAGATGTGATATGTACAAAAATGAGTGTTTTTCATACTCATTTTCTCACAAACCTTATTGAGTTTATTCATGGATGGTTAATTAGCTGAATGAAAGAAATTAAATGCATTAGAGAGCACTGCTATAACTATATAGAGTAGTGAAAAGTAGTGAAAAAAAAAAAAGCTTTTTAAAAAAAAGTATTATGATATTATGAAAATCAACAATGTCACAAAATGGCTTTTGATTTACAATCAACTCATAGACACAACATAAAATTAATCAGGAAAAAACCCTGACAAAGCTCGAAAAGCTACACAGTAACCTTATAAAAACAAATGCAGCCATATCACGAGTACAAATTTGTCACAGAGGTATTAACAAAATGTTATAATAAATTATATTTATAAACTAATACCAACAAAATCCAAGCTTTTTATTGTTAATTTTTGACAGGGCTTTTAGATATTGTACCAGATATTTCTTAAAGACTATAAACAGGGAGGAGATCTGTTTCTGAAATCTGCATTTGTGTATAAAATGCTTAGCCAAGAAATGTTTAAATTTATAAAATAATGTTATTTATTTAAAAAATAATAATAATTTAAAATATATATATATATGGCTTTCTTCTTCATAGTTCCCATATTTAATATCTACAAAAGACAATCAAGTTAACTACACTTTTTTCAGTTAACCAAATTTGCACTCTGTCTTCCATTGCTCAGATAAAAAGCGTTCCGGTCGGCAATTCTGACGCGTTATTTCTGCGACCTGCCTCCGTTATACGACATCAACGCGTGTCTCAGTTCTTTCTTTCTCTCTTCCTGAAGATGGCGGCAGGGGTGAGTAAAATGGAAGAAAGTCCGTTTTCCGTGCTAGCCTTAAGCCTGTGCTTACAATCTTACAATTATCAAGTCCATCCGCCTTCCTATTGAGTTAATTGACCTGCGATTATTCCTTGAAAGGTGTTTTGAAGCCACAGCGCTGTTTATTTTATTATAAAACACTGCCCATGGCGTTAGTAGGATGTATTATGAATGGGGAGCTAGATGGGAGTAGCACCGACTCGCTGTTTGTGCCACGTTACACAGGAACGCGCATGTTGCGCTTCATAACTACTGCGGACTTGGTGTATATTTGGATTTACTGTTCTTTCAGACATCTTATTTATGGTTAAAACGTAGTATTTGTTTTCTATTGGATGACAGTCTGCCTGTTTAGGCTTAGATGCTAGTTGGATAAAGTTTGCGGTGTAAGACTAAGGCTGTGTCCCAAATGGATTCATTCTCTATATGCAAGTGCATCTCTTTGGGTATGGGACGAACGCGTTTTACACCTTGTACAGTTCACCATATGTCTAATGAAGAGCCATTTGTCTGTAAATGATTGCCTTTGTAGTCATGCACCTGCTGACTGCCCCCCTTCCCCTTCCCCCCTTTGTATTGGGTTAAATTGATTGAACTGATGCTAGTTGGCATGGTTTTTTTCTTATTTATTTATTTATTTATTTATTTATTGAACTGGTAGAGAGAAAAAAGCTTTTACTTGATTAATTTTGTACTGAGCACAAAATTGAGCTTGTTTTATGTCATTGCAAAGTCTTTCTTCCTGTAAAGCCAATGTTTGCTTAGTATTTCATGTGATATTAACATGCTGCTGTCCACAGACTCTCTACACATACCCTGAGAACTGGAGGGCTTTCAAGGCCCAGATTGCAGCCCAGTACAGCGGGGCTCGCCTGAAGGTGGCAAGTGCCCCCCCTGCCTTCACCTTTGGGCAGACGAACCGCTCCCCTGCTTTCCTCAGCAACTTTCCCTTGGGCAAGGTTGGCACATGCTCTGATCTCAGCCTGTTTAAATGTTATCTACAACTGAAATTTTAAGTTGTCTTACTTATTTTGTTTACTGTTTGTCCTTGTTTTTAGGTTCCAGCTTACCAGGGTGATGATGGTTTCTGTCTGTTTGAGAGTAATGCCATTGCTCATTACCGTAAGTATCACTTTGCTTTTAGAATTTAGTAGCTCCAAACGTGTAGCTTGGAGCATTGTAACTGCTTTTCTAACGACTTTTGTTAATGCATGTCTTACCCTTCACACTGGCAGCCTCGCTTTGCCTGCAGTGCTAGCAGGTGTGGCTTCACAAGGGTTTAATTTCTGTATGGCTGATCCTTATACAGTCAGTAAATAAGCCCCCCCCCCCCCGTTCATGATGGACCGTTTCTTACTAAGTGGAATTAGTTAGCCTACATGCATAATGGACAATCTTTTGAGACTCAGGAACACTTGGGTATGTAGAAACTGATGAAATTGAAAAAAATACAATGCAGCTCAGAGCTGTCTTTTAATTCTCATACAAACAATGAACAGTCACTTTGCAGGTTAAACACATCGAGAGACAATTGTTAGCCAGACTTGAATAACTTTTGTGTGTTAAGAAAACACCACAGCTCATAGCTACAATGCTGATTTTTGATGAACTATGTGAAGTTGTCCTCCCCAGGTGTTTTCCCTTAATCTGTATTATTGTTAACTAGCTTGCTATGTGCAGTACATTAGCTAATTCTTTTTTTTCCTCATCAATTATGGTTTCTGTGTAATCAAAATACGGGACTGGGAAGCATACTGGAGCTTCCACTTGCCCAATGTGCACATCACCTCAAGCCAGTGTAAATGCAGAGTTAATGCAGAGATAGTGAAATACTGTCGTTTACCCAGGCTGTGGACAGTGTTGGGTTTTTTTTAAATTTTTTAATTTTTTTATTTGTTTATTTTTTGGTCAACCTTGCTTCTCTTGCAGTGAGCAATGATTCCCTCCGAGGCAGCACTCCTCAAGCCAGTGCCCAGGTACTGCAGTGGGTCAGCTTTGCTGATTCGGAGATTATCCCTCCAGCCAGCGCCTGGGTCTTCCCAACCCTGGGCATCATGCAGTTCAACAAACAGGTCTGTAGTTTTTGTGTTTCTGGAATTAGATCAGTAATATTCTAAAACTGTGAGAAGCCAGTGTGTTAACCCCCCCCCCCCGGGTCTGTACGTGTCTAGGCCACAGAACAGGCCAAAGAGGAGGTGAAGCGTGTGCTTACTCTTCTGAACCAGCACTTAAACACTCGCACTTTTCTGGTTGGTGAGAGAGTCAGTCTGGCTGATATCACTGTGGTGTGCTCTCTGCTCTGGCTCTACAAGCAGGTGAGTTTCATAAAAAGTGTAATCTGTGGTAAAATAATAATTCTAGTTAGCTAGTGTTGTGTTTATAGCAGGCAACTGTGACCAATCTGAACCAAGGAATGTGTATCCTGGTTGAATGCCTATGCCCATTTCCCATACTCTGTGAAATTTGTAAATGGATTTGATTTGCTGCAAAGAATTCTCTAGCTTAGTTGACAAAGTGTGTGTGACATTGTGTCTCCTGCATGTGGTGGTCTGTTTATCCTGAGACAAATGGTGTTCTTGGTAGTGAACATCTCCAGTGCAGCCAAGTGTTGTAATAGGCTATATGCTTTCATTTTGGTGGGGGGTGGGGCATGTGCATGTTTGACTGTGTTCAGACTAGGGATGGGCGATATGGACTTAAAACTATATCATGATGTTTTCTGATATTTATTGCAATAACAATATCGGTGACAATATAAATATAGTACCATTCACCACTGTTTTTGGCCACAAGTGACAGCTGCATGTAGGGCTGTGACAGTGGCAGATTTTTACCACTGCGGTGAGTGAAATTTATATCAATAATATAATGTATAACATAATATACAACATAATATATACTTTTATAGGGTTAAATTTAAATAAACCTAAATATAAAAAAAATTTAATGAGGCTTTATTTTAGCACTTCCGTCAGTGAAACAACTCAATGCAGCCTTGTTGACGTGTTGTTGCAGAAACATGAGAAACAGCCTGAGGGCGCTGTGGGATATGGTATTGTGATTGGGAGAAGAATCCAAAATGTTCCCAGATTGCCGATGCAACATTTGGTTTCCCAACAAGATCCATTGCAATGGCAGAAGCCAAAGTGAAATTCGCCTGACTGGATTTTGTCATTCAAACAAATCTGCGCCAAACTAACAGATAACACCATATAGGGCTGCACGATTATGAAAAAACTCATAATTGTTGATTATTCCCTTGAAATTGTAATTGTGATTATTAATTACGATTATCACAATTGACATTGAATGGTGTTTTGAATAGCTTTATACTATTGTTTGAAGCAACTGCATGCTTCTATGTCTATATAAAAAAAAAAATTAAAAAAAAACAAGCTGAAAACACTTCCTGAAAAACCTTTATTGATTTTCTATAGCATTAAGCCTCAAATGTCAACTGTATAATGGTTTGGTTTCTTCTTTAAATAAAAAAAGTAAAAAATATGCATGGTATAATGTTATACTAAAATTAAAACAGAAAACCCTTCAGATAACCTGTATAAAGAAGAAAACTGAGTTTGCCTTTTTATGGCGTGTGTTTTGGCCTAGAACATAAGCCATAAAAACACTTCAAGTTTTCAGGCGTGAACAATACTAAGTTTGACTTTTAAAAAATTTTTGGCCAGGAACACAAGCCTATCCACACTTTCAGGCTTTAGGGATGCATGCAAACAAGTCACAATGTTTCTTCCAGTGCTGAATACTCTTTCTGAGGGAGAACTTGTGGCAGGAATGCACAAATAATTTTGTGCTAACTTGTGGAGTGCTGGGAATTGTTTATGTTCCTTCCACCAGACCAAAGGATTCTCCTCACTGTCAACAGAAGCAGAGGAAAAAATAAGACTGTAGCTCAGCAGTTATGGCCATGTCTTGGAGACTGGAGAGAGATGATGCTGGTCTGTGGTCTTCATCCACTTTAAAGAAACTACCCACTGTTTTTTTGGTCTTCTTTAGTGCTGGTGCATTTTGGTCATCTGCTTCCTCACTAACAGTCACTGATGGTTGAGGCTTTTAATAAACCAAAGGCAAAATTTTAGTTTAACTCATAAAATATAATGTCATATACTATTACTAGTACAGTAAGAACTATTTATTAATGTTAAATTAATACTGAAAATGGCCCAAACAAAATTATATTACATACATGGCACACAAAACCTATAATTATAATTACCTTCATGACTGTAGATATTGATGCCATTTCAGTTCTCAAACGAATCTTGACAGCTTCAACTCTGTCTTCTTTGACGTACTTAAACTTGAATCTGGGATCAATTACAGAAGCCATGTCAAGCAACTCTTGTGTCTGTGGATCATCATACTACTACTCATTCAGGTAGTCCAGGATCATCTTCTTGATGCATTTGGAGAGTTTTGTTTCTCCCTCTTTCTCTGCCAAGATTTTATTGTTGAACAAATGAAGAACGGGCTTCACATATGATACACTTACATATTGCTCTCCTGAAAGAGCATCAGTGAATTCAGCAAGAGGAGAAAGTGAGTTGTTGACTGCCTCAAGGACTTCTATATCCTGCCATGTGGGGACAACGTGTCTGACTTTTTTGTCCATGGAGAGAACATGAGAAATGGCACTCTGTCGTTCCAACACCCTGGCAATCATTGCTTGTTTTGATCCCCACCTTGTTGGACACTCAGTCTTGAGCTTGTGTTGAGGTAACCTGAGCTCTTTCTGGGCCTCGGACAATTCCCTCCTTCGTCTCCAGCTATAGGAGAAGCACCCCACCACCTTTTTGCAGACATTCAGTGCACGGTCAATCTGTTCATCTTTCAAAGCATTTTCTAAACACACACAAACAAACAAACAAAATGTTTACTAAAGCTATACATTTATTTACAATTAAACGGACTAAATTTCAAATTACGGTAACATATTTTACATCTGTAATATAAATTGTACTATGTTTATAGTTCTAGTTTATAGTCCACTTATCAAATAACAGCATTATTACAATAGGGTTACAATCAGGGTTTTTCAACTACAATCCTGCCCCCTCACAGAACATTTAGACATCTCACTTTTTAGACATTTAACACTAAAAAGCTGATGAGTTGAATCAGGTGTTTTAATTAGTGAATCATCTAAAGCTTTCTGGGAGGATGGTGTCCCCAGGAATGGATTTGAAAACCCCTGGTCTACATATTAGACAAGTACATATGATGCATATTATTGGACAAGTACATATTGCATAATAGTATTATGTGTCATTTTTTTTTTTAGATAAATAAATATTCTTAAGTACTAGCAGGCTACTCACCGATTGCTAGGTGCAGCCTGTGCCCAAAACACTGGAGTCTGGTCCATTTATTAATAGCAACGGCGTTCACTATATTTGCTGCGTTATCTGTAGTGACACAGACTTGTTGCTTCTCCTTTAAACCCCAGGCAGCCAGCATCTCTTTCAATCCTTGAGGAGTCGCATCCCCAGTGTGATCTTGTGGAAAATAGGACGTTTGCAAGCATCTGCTTTTGAGTTTAAACTCGTCATTAATGTAATGAACTGTTAAGCTCATATATGGTTCCATAGTTCTACTCGACCATAAATCAGTCATGGTGGAATAGAACTCTATTTTTTGCAAATCTGATTCAATGCCTTCCCGGCATTTTGAATAAAGTGAAGGTAGTGCAACTTGAGAAAAATAATTGCGGGAGGGGATGACATATCTCTTATCCAGTGTGTTTTGAGTTTTTTAAACCCTGCGCTGCAAACTGTATTAATCGGCGCCATGTCTTTTGCAATGAAATGCGTAATCGCTTCAATTATCTCCATCTGCCTTCGGGAACCTGCCGGGTACGGAGAAGCACAAAACGATTTCGTGATGGGCGTCTGTGTAGCAGTTCTCACATGACTTGGTGCTTTTTTCTTCACGTTAAGACACTCCTTGTATTGCACTCTGTGGTTGAATTTTAAATGATTGAATAAATTCGTGGTGTTGCTCGATGGTGCAGAAACAGTTGTTCGACATAACTTACACAGTATAACACGCTGCTCAACATCATCGCTAGTGAATCCAAAATAATTCCACACCACAGATGAAGCTTTTCTTTTTGGTTCTAATGCTTGATTCTGAGCATAACTTTGCAAGTTGTCGGAATCGGAGGTTTCTTTATCTGCACACATGTTCACGAAATTAACATGACATAAGAGAGACATGAGGCAGTGGATAATCAGGTTGTTGATAAGGACACGCCTATAGACTATTATTAAAAGTCGTGATTCGCCTCTCACAACGTAACATGCTCTAAACACATGTCTTAAGCACGCAGAATAATGTAAGTGGACACTTTTTTTTTTTTTCTCCCTTCCCTTTTTTTCCCCCTCTAATCGCGGCTTTGAACGATTACGTAATCGTGGCAATTGTAATCGCAATTAGAAATTCGATTGATTGTGCAGCCCTAACACCATATTAGGAATTTATAATTACGTAATGTGTGTATTAATATAAAATCTCCTGCTATATGGTAGGCTATAAATATAAATTAATATCGCAACTCTTATTATTATTATTACACTTGTATACAAAACGTTGTACTTTGTAGTTGTCATAGTGCCCACTCAAGCAGATGTGACACTACCGCATGGCCACTGTCACAGCTCTAGCTGCCTGCGGTCTTGAGAGCCTCAGAAACCCAAACATTGATCTAGCTCCTTGTCTAGCTCCTCCTCAGCTTTACGTCCGCTTTCTGCCACACTTGTTTTCACTCTGCGCGTGAGCTGTGAATGGGTCGCAGACCGCCGCACACAGAAATACGTCATCAACTAGGCTTTATCGTTATCGCGGGAAGACTAATTCTTATTGTGGGGAGAATTTCTACCGGTATATCGCAAACAATATCGCCCATTCCTAGTTCAGACCACATTTTAATATAACAAAACTGAATCAGGTGTGTTTGGTTTTTTGTTGCTGAATTGCAAATTGCAGTATGTGATCTAGGCAGTGCCATTGTTATGCCTTATGTAGGAATTGCAGTCATTCTTTAGACTCTTGTGATAGTTGATGGAAACAAAAAAAGGATTTGGATGGGAATATGGATGGAAACGGGTCTGCTGTCAATATTACCAGTAGATGACACATTTCAGGCATTTAAACTGGATAGCTTCTTAAAGACCAAAAAATACATTCACAAATTGTTCTATAGAGTAATGATTGTTTATTTACCTAAATAAACGTAATGCATAATTTAATTATGTGCAAATTTAAAATCGGTGTACATCAACTGGGCTGTTTATAATCTAAACTATTCATCCGGTGACACACTTTCTTACTGATAAGATTCATGAAATGAATATGAACAAAGCTGAACAAATTTTTTTGATGACTGCATGTTTATGCGTACCAGTTATGGATGTGTTCTTAGGGTTGTTCTGTTGTACTTTATTGATTGGGCTGTTGGGCTCATACTGGAAAATGTTTGAGTCTTCACTAACCAGACCAGACACATTTGGCATCGTTCCTCACTTGGGCCAACTTTTATTCAGAGTATATTCGCAAAAAACGCAGTGTTAAGAAAGTTATGTCAGCTATAAGCCAAGTAGGTAATTTGATCTCGTTAACTCTTGTCCTGTTGAGCATTGAGTCATAAGAAAAATGATCATTAATATGATGTTCATGGCTTTTTAATTAGCATTCACTGCTGTTTCTGCTTTGCGTCTGTTCCTCTGTGTAAAGAATGCGTGCCAGCTTCCCATACCCAAGAGACTAGGACAAATGTAAAAGAGCTATGCTGCTTAAAATGTTGATGCACCTTCAGAACATTTTCAGACTTATTTTCTTAATCAGAACTTTGCCCAGGTATGATCCAAAATTGTGGGAAGATGTTTTCATCTTTCCAGGAAAAGCAAGTCATGGGGTAATGCAAATGAAAATTGATATTGCTTGCCATTCTTAGGTTCTTGAGCCTGCCTTCCGTCAGCCCTACCCCAACGTCAATCGCTGGTTTGTGACCTGCATCAACCAGCCCCAGTTTAAAGCAGTTCTTGGAGAGGTCAAGCTCTGTGAGAAGATGGCTCAGTTTGATGGTAAGATACTATTTGCAGTCTTAGTTGATCCTGTTCCCTATTTAATTAGCTTACTAGGAATTATGGGCATCTAGTATAATCAAATTGAATGTGTCTATACTGACCATCAGATTATTATAAACATGTACTATCAAAGTGATTCCGAAGTTTGACTATCCATTTTCACTCCTATACTCAGAGTTGCAAGGTTTCCCCTGCTCCCTTCCCCTCATGTCACATTAGTAATCTTTCATCTCCTTTTGAGTTTTCCCACTTGAAAGATGTGCTGATGCAGGCCCCTTGCTTTCTGTTTGACTTGTGGAGGCAAGGTGGCTTAGTGGTTAGCACGCTTGCCTCACACTTCTGGGGTTGGGGGTTCGATTCCTGCCTCTGCCCTGTGTATGTGTTCTCCCCGTGCTTTGGGGGTTTCCTCCCCCCAGGCCAAAGACGTGTTGTAGGCCGATCTCTAAATTGTCCAGTGTGTGAATGTGTGTGGCCTTTGATGCACCAAGTTGCCTGGCTCTCTGCGACATCCTGGGATGGATGTTTGACTTGTCTAACATGAAACGTGTATATGTATATATGTGTATAATGTGTGTGTACATAAGTTAGCTCTGATAATTCTAATTCTTTTTATTAAGAATGCCACCAAAAAATTTCAGCCAAAAGTAGTCAAAAAGGGCACATGTTCAATTGAAAGAGGGGGGGGGGGGGTCTACAACAAAATGTAAAATCTCATTACATCTCGCATTATAAATAATTGTAATGGTAATGATGATCAATGTTATTTAAAAATTCTGCAGGTGCTCCTACATTTAAGCAGTGCAGTTAAGTCTGTTGTAGTGGAAACAAGTTTACACTTGCAGCATTTTAGAGTAACCACCAGGCAAGCAGCAGATCAGCTCAGCCAACTGACTTTTCAGTAAAGCTTTTGCCTTGTATTCATTATTTCTCTGTAATACATGTCAAACACAAAACAAGTACAGCACAGGCAGGAAGAAATTTTAATTGCAGTGGAAAAATGAAGGTTGATTATGCCACATGAAAGGTTTTTTTTCTGTTCAGTAACTCTTAGATATTCATTATTAAAAATTACTATAAATTTTTAATTAGTCTCCATGTCACACATCGCAGTTTAGTTGGCCCAGCCCAACTAGATTCTTAAGTTCCACACATCCCTCAGACTCTGGTTCTGTTTTGTCCCTGTAGCCAAGAAGTTTGCTGAGAACCAGCCCAAGAAGGAGGCTCCATCAAAGAAGGAGAAAACTGGCAAGGAGGCCGGTAAGCAGCAGCCCCAGCAACAGCAGGAGAAAAAGGAGAAGAAAAAGGAGGAGAAAAAACCTGCCCCTCCAGCTGAGGAGCTGGATGAGTGTGAAGCTGCACTTGCCTCTGAACCAAAAACCAAGGACCCATTTGCTCACCTTCCAAAGAGGTAAATGAATGCTAACTTTGTTTCTGGTAACGTTTAAGTACTCCAAATCCCTATTTTGAAATTCTGACTTTGGTACTACCAGGAACCATTTCTTTACTACACTAATGTGAATGTGTAATGGTACATCATTCAGGTTTTTGAAGCCTGACCCATTCTTTATTAATTTATCCCCAGCTCATTTGTGTTGGATGAATTCAAGAGAAAGTACTCTAATGAGGACACACTGACTGTGGCTATCCCTCACTTCTGGGAAAACTTTGACCGTGAGGGCTTCTCTATCTGGTATGGTGAATACCGTTTTCCAGAGGAGCTGACCATGACCTTCATGAGCTGCAATCTTATCACGGGTATGGGCACTGCATTCTGACAGCAACTTCATATTTTTGTTAGATTGGAATGTTTCTAGTTGATCATCACTACAGAGTGATACCATTTAGTATCATGAAACTGAGACAGTCAAACCTGTTCGCTGCTGCTTTCAGATCTTGTAAATAATGCCAGCATTTTTATTTTCACAAACAAAGCTGAGCAAGATGATACAGTAATGATACTGTGATCAACAACATGCACTTTTGAGATGGAGACGGAGTTGGAGTCAGTGTTAGAAAAATCACAATTAATTGATGGATGTTAATGTATTTATTACCACAGTGGTGCTTTCCTTCCTTTTTCATGTTATTTATGTAGCGATAAAAGATTAATCATTGTGCTTTCAGGTTTTTTTTTTTTTTTTTTTTTTTTTTTTTATATAAAGTCCTTTAGGTTAAAAAAAAAAAAAAAAAAAAAAAGTCTTCCACATTAATTTGCTTCATATAGCTTTTGAAATGTTACCTCAGTGGCCGTTTGCACTGTAAATGTTAATTTTTTTTTTTTTTTTTTTTTTTTTTTTTTGTATTTGGGAATGCACTGTTGGATTAATAACATGTCATTAAGTGACCTTGTTTGGTTTGTTTTAGGAATGTTCCAGCGTCTTGATAAACTGCGCAAGAATGCTTTTGCTAGCGTCATCCTGTTTGGCACGAACAACGACAGTTCCATCTCTGGCATTTGGGTTTTCAGAGGCCAAGATCTAGCTTTCACTGTAAGTCACTTCACTTTTTCTGTTCTTAGTTTTGGGATTATTTTAGCAGGTTGCTTCATCCCAAGCAATGCTGTTTGCATTGTTCTTCCTAGAAAAAGGTTTTTGGTTGTACATGGTCTGTTTTAATAGGGTATATGGGTTAACCCCTACTAGTATTTCATCTTATTTACTGCTGAATTGAATTAGTCCAGTTCCTGGTATGTCTTTCTCCCCATAAGCGAGCACTCTTGCTGTGATGTGGTTGTTCACAATTGTTTTCTTGTTTCAGCTGTCTGAAGACTGGCAGATTGACTATGAGTCATATAAATGGCGCAAGCTGGATGTGGACAGCGAGGAGTGCAAGACCATGGTGAAGGAATACTTTGCATGGGAGGGTGAATTCAAGCATGTAGGCAAACCTTTCAGTCAGGGCAAGATCTTCAAGTGAGTATTGATGGCACTTATCAGCTATCAACATCTGAATCTAAGGACATGACATAAGGAACTGAAATGTCAAGTTGGAGGATGTTGAATAAAAATAAAAATACTTTTCACAATCCCACTTTGTTTAATTTATTTTTTTGAATAAATTTGTTTTCACTAGAAAATCACATTTAGCTTGTATGTTAAATTGAAGGTCTGAACATTACTCAGTGTTAGTGATTTTGAATATGTGTAAGTGGTGGTAAGTAGGGTAGCAGGTGGTTTCTTTTTCCATTATCTCTGGAAATATGTTTTGATTATTGCAAGATGTCTATTGACATGTAATTGATGAATGTAATACATGTACAGTGCTGTGCAAAAGTTTTAGGCAGTTGTGAAAGTAAGAATACTTTCAAAAAGACGTTAATATTTATCAATTAACAAAATGCAAAGTGAGGGAACAGAAATATTTACATCAGATCAATATTTGGTGTGACCATTCTTTGCCTTCAAAACAGCACCAATTCTTCTAGGTACACTTGCACAAAGTCAGGTATTTTGTAGGCATATAGTCAGGCGTATGATTAAACAATTATACCAAACAGGTTCTAATTATCAATTAAATATGTAGGTTGAAACACAATTAACTGAAACAGAAACAGCTGTGTAGGATGAATAAAACTGGGTGAGGAACAGCCAAACTCCGCTAACAAGGTGAGGTTGCTAAAGTTTACTGTCAAAAGTCATACACCATGGCAAGACTGCAGAAGGTAGTTATACTGCATCAGTAAGGTCTCTCCCAGGCAGATGGGTTTCCAGATTTGCTGTCCAAGCTGCTTTGAAGTACAACAAAGAAATGGGCAACGTTGAGGACTAGACGCAGTGGTCGGCCAAGGAAACTTAATGCAGCAGATGAAGGACACATCAGGCTTACTTCCCTTCGCAATCGGAAGATGTCCAGCAGTGCCATCAGCTCAGACCTGGAAGAAACCAGTGGGACCCTGGTATATTCATCTACTGTCTGGAGAAGTCTGGTCAGAAGTGGCCTTCATGGGAGACCTTTAGACAAAAAGCCATACCTCCAACATGGAAACAAAGCCGAGCGACTCGACTATGTACGAAAACATGGGAAATGGGGTGCAGAAAAATGGCAGCAGGGACTCTGGACTTAATGCAAATGGAGTTGGGGATTTGGTCAGAATTAATGGTCTCCTCAATGTTGAGAAGTACAGGCAGATACTCACCCATCATGCAACACCATGAGGGAGGCATCTGATTGGCCGCAAAATTAATTCTGCAGCATGACAACAACCCCAAATACGCAGCGAAAGTCATTAAGAGCTATCTTCAGCGTAAAGAAGAACAAGGAGTCCTGGAAGTGATGGTATCACGCACAGAGCCCTGATCTCAACATCATTGAGTCTGTCTTGGATTACATGAAGAGAGAGAAGCAACTGAGGCTGCCTAAATCCACAGAAAAACTGTGGTTAGTTATCCATGATGTTTGGGCCAACCTACCTGCCAAGTTCCTTCAAAAATTGTATGCAACTGTACCAAGAAGATTTGATGCTGTTTTGAAGCCAAAGGATGGTCAAACCAAATGTTTTGATGTAGATTTTTCTTCTGTTCACTCACTTTGTATTTTGTTAATTTATAAATATAAACTATTAACAAGCATTCTTACTTTACAGCATTTTTTCACACCTGCCTAAAACTTTTGCACAATACTGTAATTGGTAACACAAAATATTTCTCTTGATTTGAACAGCTTTTCAAATCTTTAAGTGAACACTTGGGGCAAAATAGTGGCTCAAATTTGATACAGGTTTGTAGCAAGCTTGGCACTACACAAAATGTTGCTCAGCTTCAGCTTTGCTCGTCTCTTGGCCACTCACATTCACTGCCCACAGAGCGAGAATGTTTGAGTCAACACAGCTCAGGTGTTGCGTTAGCCATTACTCTTGTAACGAATCAATCATTACTAGCATTATTCTTTTCCACCAGAATAATGTAATGGATCAACTTTGAACATGAAAAACGAAAACAGAAGCACACGCTTGGATTCAAAGCACCTTTTTAAAGGAGACGAGTTTTAAAGCGTGCCCGCATTATCTACCAGAATGTGTAGTAACTCGGATGAATCTGCAATGTTTAAAAATATTCTCCACCAGTTACAGTTTATGTAATGAATTGAAAAAAGTTTAACACGTTTAAATGTATTCTCCATAATTTATATAAGGAATTAGCTCGAATGGCGTGAAATATATGTATATATCTAATCAATGCGTGTTGTGACCAGTTATAAATATACATCTGCCATGAAAGGGAATTCATGTATGTGCACATATACATATAGATAATTAACTACAACAGATTATAATTAATTATGACTATGTATGTGGTCTAGATCAGCTTTTAGGATTAGCTGTAGTCTAGTTTAGATTTATGAACTCTAAAGAGGGAGTTTATCCTTCTGGCCAGGAAGATTTAACCCACAAAGTTTGTTATTAAAGATTAGAGCGGGTAATCGAGATCTTATGCAGCGTTTAATTTACTCATCACGTGACAAAACAGAGACAAATCAAGCGTGGTGATAATAGATTTTAATAACTAGATGTAACTATGGATACACACGACTAACTCTAAGCAAAACATATGTACATCTATATACAAGGAAAGAAGGCATAGAGAGAAAGTAATTAAATAAAAGGGAAGCAGACAAAAACACAACTAATTAGCCTTTTTCAAAACCAGCAACGAACTTAAATCTCCTGTACACAGGGGTACCATCTTAAACACAGATATAGGTCATTAACTATACTTGCATGGCTTCGGTTTGAAAGTTCGCGTGAGGTCGTGTAGAGTTCGCTGGTTCGTTGCGCTGTTTGCAAAAGGCGTGGGCCGTGAAGCGGTTGCATCCTTTGTCTGGGAGAGAGAGATCCTGGCTTCCTCTTCCCGGGGCACGTGGCCCTGGGGGAGAGAGAAACCGGAAGAGTGTGAGTGAAGAGTTACTGAAGAGAGACTGACTCTGAGGACAAAAATTTCAAAGCGTGGTGTTGTTTTAAAGACAACACCAACGCACACCCCTCTTTGGGCTATGGGCCAATCAGGAAGTTGGATTTGCATGTCCAGGGAGGAGCTGGTTTATACCATATTATAAATGAAATTAAGAGAAAGCATGAAATAATGTATCCCATTGCAATATGATATGCATAATCAATCAGGGTATCTCGAGACGATTAACTACATACCAAATTCTATGGACTTGTAAAGAATATTACAAATAAAACCTGGTTACAGACATTTAAAATGATATTCTAAATTAAAACTATCTAAAACGCACAATATATGCAAACACGAAAACATCACACTATTTGGACATCGAATTATTACATATAATTACATGTTACACTGAAAAGAGAGAGATTTCTCCATTGTGTGTGTAAGGTAAGCTTGTGTGTGTGTGTGTGTGTGTGTGTGTGTGTGTGGGTGGGTGGGGGGGGTAAGGTTGGTCGTTAGCATTCCAAAGGTATCTGGTCAAACTGGGGCCAGAGTGGTCATTTAACAGATAGGGATTTACAGCTCAAGGAGAGACAGAAATTTCATTGCTAACCCAGGCTGAGCCAGAAATCAGTTTGATACGTTCAGACGTTACACTCTTCTAGCTCATTCCCCAACACCTCTGGCCCAGTGCACACCCATGCTGAACAACACAATACCTGCTCCTGTGGTGGTGGTGTTTTTTTTTTTTTATTATTATTATTTTTTTAAATAAATAAATTATAAAAATGAAGTTGTTGCTGTAATGCAGCAGAGGGCGCTCAAAGCTACAAATAGGAGGACGTGTCTCCTGCTCCTAAAATGGAGACCAGCTTCTAAGAACTAAAGTTATTGAGGTTGTGTTCTTAAAATGGAGTACATACAGGGCTTTTAAAAGCCAAGAAGCATTTTATTTTTTTTTTTACTTTGAAAAGTAGCAATGTATTTAGTCCTTTCAAAACTATAAGCTAAATATTTTAAAATAACAATTATGCACATAATTTCTAATACGATAATCAGGCTTTGCTATGGTCTTGTTAAATATTACAGGAAGATGATGCAGTGTTTGTGCAGTCTGAAAAGTGAGTAGTTTAAAGACCATGTTATAAGAGCTTTTACTTCTCTATAGTTTAGGGTGCTTTATCAAAAATTAAAGCCCATATTAACTTGAGCCTATATTCTGTTCATTATGACCACCTTCAAATAATGTATTGCATATTATCTGTATTTTTTTTTTTTTTTTGGCTTATTATTAAGTATGCACTAAAATTATTAGAATTTGGTCTACCTGGGTTCAAATTTGTCCACTTAATTTAGCTGCATGTTCTTGGCCCTAGGGCAGTTGGGTTACACCTACATTAAGAGTGGCAAACAAACAAATAAAAAGCTGAGTAAAACATGGAAATATGCTGCATGTGCCAGATGTTAAAACAGTATAAATAAAGTAAACGTTCAGGATGCAGTTGGCTGTTGGCTTGCCTGTTTACCCTCAAGCATACAGTAGTTTGCATAAACGCATGCCTGCTGACACACCCTGGAGCCTGGTGGAGTTACAAGTAAGCCTGCAAACCACAGAAACAAGTCATGAAATTTAGATTTTCATATCACTTCTTTAGGTTTAGGTATGCATTTATGTATATGTATTTATGTCTACATGACTTGTAGACAATATTTACATTTACATTTTTACATTCTGCAAGGTTGTCACACCAAGTGAACAAAACTGCTGTGTTCTTGCAAGTGCATGAGGTGAACACATGGGGGTGCAAGAACTTGGAACCAGTTGTTTTGGTTTGCACACCCAGCTTTATACCTGTATGGACGAGCAGGTACACATATATACCTGCTTACAGTTCATTAAAATACTCTTTTCTACACTGAATTCTTATACCACCCCAGCTTGTGAATGTGCATAAGCCTAGCCCGACCTTAAGGTTTGTTCAGAGATTCAGCAAGCCTTCTACATGTTAAGGTTGATCTTGTATAAGTCTTATTCAGTGCAATTTCACAATGCACCAATGTTAATTGCAACATTAAAGGTGAGTCTCTTTGAATGACCAGTGTTTAACAAACACTAAAGCAATTCAGTAAGTTGAGTGTTAGGAAGTCTTAATCCTGCACGTGTAATCACAAAAGGTCACTGTTCAGTGTTGATGTAGTTCTCAGGAGGTGGTGTGTTGCGCAACCCTGTGGCATGCAGGGAGGGGCTGGATTTCTTCAGCCATAGCAAACCCTTTGAAAGGTAGAGCTCTACCTTCACTATAAATAATTCTTATGGCTATTATTAAGTTGGCAAGCTTTTATGATGCGGTGATCATGATTCTATTTGAACAGTCGAAGCAGAGATCATTCTTGATGTTTGCTGCAGTTTAAAACCCACAAGTTTAGTTTTCATGAATTCAGTCTACTCTGTGTTGTAGTCCATGAGCCTGAATCTATGATGAGACCCTTGAAAACCTTGAGCAAGATTTGAATTAGGGCTCTCCCCACCAGAATGACTAATTTTCCCTTTCACCCTCTTCAGGTGGGGTTAAGATGATAGCAGAATTTGTTTGTGGTATTCATATACAGTATCTCACAAAAGTGAGTACACCCCTCAAATTTTTGTAAATATTTTATTATATCTTTTCATGGGACAACACTGAAGAAATGACACTTTGCTACAATGTAAAGTAGTGAGTGTACAGCTTGTATAACTGTGTAAATGTGCTGTCCCCTCAAAATAACTCAACACACAGCCATTAATGTCTAAACCGCTGGCAACAAAAGTGAGTACACCCTTAAGTGAAAATGTCCAAATTGGGCCCAATTAGCCATTTTCTGTCATGTGACTCGTTAGTGTTACAAGGTCTCAGGTGTGAATGGGGAGCAGGTGTGTTAAGTTTGGTGTTATCGTGCTCACACTCTCTCATACTGGTCACTGGAAGTTCAACATGGCACCTCATGGCAAAGAACTCTCTGAGGATCTGAAAAAAAGAATTGTTGCTCTACATAAAGATGGCCTAGGCTATAAGAAGATTGCCAACACCCTGAAACTGAGCTGCAGAACGGTGGCCAAGACCATACAGTGGTTTAACAGGACAGGTTCCACTCAGAACAGGCCTCGCCATGGTCGACCAAAGAAGTTGAGTGCACGTGCTCAGCATCATATCCAGAGGTTGGCCTTGCAGAATAGATGTATGAGTGCTGCCAGCATTGCTATAGAGGTTGAAGGGGTGGGGGGTCAGCCATATGCTGCACACTGCATCAAATTGCTCTGCATGGCTGTCGTCCCAGAAGGAAGCCTCTTCTAAAGATGATGCACAAGAAAGCACAGTTTGCTGAAGACAAGCAGACTAAGGACATGGATTACTGGAACCATGTCCTGTGGTCTGATGAGACCAAGATAAACTTATTTGGTTCAGATGGTGTCAAGCGTGTGTGGCAGCAACCAGGTAAGGAGTACAAAGACAAGTGTGTCTTGCCTACAGTCAAGCATGGTGGTGGGAGTGTCATGGTCTGGGGCTGCATGAGTGTTGCTGGCACTGGGGAGTGTACTGTGACATACTGAAGCAGAGCATGATCCCCTCCCTTCGGAAACTGGGCCGCAGGGCAGTATTCCAACATGATAACGACCCCAAACATACCTCCAAGATGACCACTGCCTTGCTAAAGAAGCTGAGGGTAAAGGTGATGGACTGGCCAAGCATGTCTCCAGACCTAAACCCTATTGAGTATCTGTGGGGGAGCGCAAGGTCTCTAACATCCACCAGCTCTGTGATGTAGTCATGGGGTAGTGGAAGAGGACTCCAGTGGCAACCTGTGAAGCTCTGGTGAACTCCATGCCCAACAGGGTTAAGGCAGTGCTGGAAAATAATGGTGGCCACACAAAATATTGACACTTTGGGCCCAATTTGGACTTTTTCACTTAGGGGTGTACTCACTTTTGTTGCCAGCAGTTTAGACATTAATGGCTGTATGTTGAGTTATTTTGAGGGGACAGCAAATTTACACTGTTATTCAAGCTGTACACTCACTACTTTACATTGTAGCAAAGTGTCATTTCTTCAGTGTTGTCCCATGAAAAGATATAATAAAATATTTGCAAAAATGTGAGGGGTGTACTCACTTTTGTGAGATACTGTGTATATATATATATATATATATATATAAAGAACAATAATCTCACTTTTGTGAGATACTGTAGGATTGATATAGTTTTGCACGATCTTTTTAAGAATTTAATTGAAATGGAATTTAATGGAAATTGCTCTATTTTTCACATGCATTGGAAATCCCTGCTGCATATTAAATATGTATACTTTGATTAACTACAGTTAATAAGATGTTTGTTGGATTATATTAAAGAGTTTCTCATTTGATTATTTGGAGTATTTCATTATACAATAATGCAGCACCAATAATTGCATACAAAGCAACTATATGCATCCCCTGTAATGTCTGGGCTCAAAAAGGAAAAAATGTACCCGTTTTAATGTATCTACAAGAAATGAATAATAAAACATGGGCATATCCTGGAACAAAAGCCAATCCAAAATGCAATGCAAAATTACCAGAAAAATAGCTGGATTTTACCATTTACATGCAGCAAACATTGTAGCCTAACTTTTCTTGGCAAATATATGCATTTTGTAGACACTTCAGCAGAAAGCTAATCATTGTCAAAACTTCATACCTTGTTTGAGGTGACTGCATTTCGGAGGAATACTAGCTAGCAAGAGAAACTATCTTATCCTGCTAACTATATTCCTCCAAAACCTAGTGCAATGTATACTGATTAATATGTATACACAAGTACTATACATAATGGTACACTATAGATGGTGTGGTGTACTATTTGCACATTTAGTAGTTACACACTATGAATTTGGTTCTTACACATGGTGAAAAAAGAACTATTACAAACATTATTAACAACATACCATCCTAAACCAACATTTATCAGGGTGTTTCCTGTTAGCTGAAGTGCCCTGAGCAGCTGCTTATGTCACTTATTAGATGAGAGTTATTCAATCTTACCTGCAAAGAGTTGGTGTGGCTGTTGATTATTGTTTTAAAGAAGTCTGAGACACAGCTAATTGTTGATTGAAGGCCAAGAATAACCGATTATACAGGTGGAGTCAGGTGTGGCTCCTTGTCGGTTGCAACAAAAACCTGCAGCCACCATTTGTGGATAATTTTGGATGCCACTGTGTTAGGTAGAGCTGGTGCTGAAGAACTTCCAAGAGATACAACCAACTGATTAGTGCAGAGGTGGCTGCATTTTTTTTCCCCAACCAAGCAGGAGCCACACCCAATTCTACTCGTTTAATCAGCTAGTCTTTGTCTTTAGACCAATTGGTGAAATATATTTGCTGTGTGCATGCTTTGTTGGATTAAAAACCTACAGACAACATTGGACGTCTCTAGGTTAGTGTTATTTATCATAAGATTTACAAATATCCTTCCTTGCTTGACTTTGCTAGATTTCTAATAAAATTTCAAATAAAACTAGATGATAATTGGAAGAACCTTCCTTCATCCTATACCTTATCATATTCTTAGCTTTTGTTCTGGCTAGTAAAAATCAGTAGTACATGGATTGTTTTTATTTAAGAAGTTAAGGGCAAGTCTCATTCAATTCTTTGACTCTGGGGTTAAAGAGCTTCAGGGGAGGGTGGAAACTTGTTAACAGCTAGGAAAAAAAGGGAAAAGGGAAGTGAGTGATGGAACATGTTGCCCAAAAAACTCCCTTGCTTTTGGAAAGCTTGTCATGGACTCCTATCTGCTTCCTTGTATTTGTTCACTCACTTCAGGGGTTAAATGGCTTATGAAAAAATCTTTCTCACCTTTATTCCTATATCTGCCAAACATGCGCACATGCACACGTACACACAAGCCCAACCAGCTCCCTTCTGCCTTCTTGGCTGCATGAGGTTCTCCCCGCCCATCTCTTTCCCCAACACATACCTCCTGTCTGAGATCTGCTGGTCTGCAACAGGCTGGTGCTAAGAAGTACACCGAGTGAGCGTGACCAAAGCTTTCTGAATTATACATTCACTTTTAATATGTCCCATGTGAGGGCACAAGTGTGGTATGCATCTGTTTGACACAGCTAAAAAGAGAGAGGTCATGGTCGGCTTCAGAACTCAGCGTGCCTATTCTGAGTACATGGAGAACTACTTTATGTATACAATGTAGTTAAGTTACACTTTTACATGGCAGCAAGGGTGTAGCAGAGATTACATTCTTTTGGATTTTACTACATTCTTATGTACCATAAAAAAATAAGCAATTATGAAAAGCAAATATGAGACTCTTTGTATCTCATGTATTGTATTGTATTGAAGTGCAAGACTGGAAAAAAGAAGAGTCTACATAGTATATCATCTCTGGAAGTAGTTTGCACAGTGTTGTGCTGATATTGGGATTTTCCCCTAGAGTCAGTCACCATGCTGTTCTGCCAGGAAAAAATAACAAGCCTTGTTTGGAATCAGGTCAATAAAAGCTGTTGGGGGGGGGGGGGGGGGGGGGGGGGCAACAACTCTAACACTCCTGTTTAGAATTAAATATAAGCCACCTGATCTTATATACAGGCTTTAAATTATGTCATGGCATACATTCCTCTAGTGTTAATCTTAAGGCTGTGAGCTGTGCTATGAAGTCACGTTTGCCTATGCATATAAGCAAGGCAGAAAATGCTTTCTGAAATATTTCAAAATCCCAGCAAAGGGGTTAGAGGTCAGGGTGCTGAAGGGAAATATGTGGTAGGCATGTCAACTTGAAATGTCCCTCGTCATCTAGCAATTGTTGACTTTACAAACACTTTGTCTTATGTTTTAAATATTATCTTTAAGCATTGCAAGTACTTTGTAGTGTTTACCCCTAAAAAAGGATTTTTGCTGGGTGATTTTTCAGTGCAGGCATTAGAGGGAAGAGAGAAAACAGACAGCCCTTGCATGTTTGGACTTGAGACCCCATACATAACTCTTTAGGCTCGAATTACCAAAGGGGGAGGTGGCGTGCAAGAGCATGCGGTCCCATCCAGAACACTTCTACAATACTTCAAAATGCCAGACATTAAAAGTTAGTGTATCCATATAAATTGGCTACAAAGCTGTCTTAAACATTATGCTGGTTTAATCTGTGATTAAGTAAGCATATAGCAGCATACTTTTTTGAAAATTCACACCGTACTTCATAGGTGCATGCACTCCTTATTGCAGGATTTCTAAAAAAAAATCAGACAGGGCCCTCTTAACTGTAAAATAAATTCCATGAATCCCTTCAATACAGATTTTTTTAATGAATATAATCCAACTACTCAAATACTAGGTTTATTTAAATATTGTAGAACAATATTCTGAGCCAGAAAGCTTTTTATTTGTGAACTTTCTACCAACAAAACACACTAGCTCAAAGTTGACATTATTTGTAAGCCTACTTATTTTTGAGTTATTGAGGTTTGGATTAAATTCATTCAAGTACTCAATCAAAGAACTCAATGATAAATATATTATGGATCCCTGGGGGCCCCCAAACCCCACTTTGAGAATCATTCTATAGTAAATAAAAATATCTTTGCCAAATCAAAACGGTCACAATCCAAAAACGATCTTTCTACGTGTGGAAATTCCTGGTTCAGTATAGCACACAAAATATCAGGTGATTTGATCCTTTCCATCATGTTGCCTCTACAGTGAGGTGTGGTCCAAAAGCTGAGCACACTGTATATTTTGAGCTTGTGATATTGTATCCTTTCCAAATTGTTGCTTCAAGAAGTGGTTATGCAAGTTGCTGCTCAAGGATATATACGTTACTCAAAGCATAGGGCCTGTACCAACAGAGCACCTTGTATACATGAAAAAACCTCAATTACATGAATGTTACTCTCTATTCTTATAATTTGTAAGTTTTTCCTTTCACTATTTCCTCAGCTTTACCTTTGTTGTAGGCTATGCAAATACAAGTACTTGGGAGGATGGGTGTGGTGCTGATTTAAATGGGTCACATTAATGTGATCTGAAAGTCTGACTTCCTCTTTTGTCTTTTGTGTAAACTGGTTTCTGGAAGCTTAGTTGTCACTCTGTAGGAACCGTTTCTATCATTGAATACAACTACTAACTTTACACAAAACACTTTAGCTAGCAACACATTGAAGTGTAGTCATGTATTAATATGGTAGTGGTGATTCCAAAATTGGGGTGCCTTTAACCCTAACCCTAAAAATGAACTTATATATTTAAAAATAAGTTTTACATCAATGAAGCTAAGAAAGCATATATTTAACTATTCAATTTTTTTTTTTTTTTTTAAATGATGACACACCTCAGGCAAAAATATTTCATTACAGGGTTTCTTTTCAAGGTTTCTTTGCTGACAGTGGCTGTGTTTTGCTCTTAAGTGTTGACAGTAACAGGTTTGAGTTTTAGCAAGTACGCAAAATATGGCTAGCATGCATCCTAATGGAATGTGTACATACCAAGAGTTAAGACAACCTACTGATACTGGTCTTTCCATGATCTTCAGAAAATTTAATTGAGGCAACTTCCTGTTGAACATGTTCAGATAGTCTAGAATGAATGACTCATGAAAATGCATGTTTCAAGCATAAGATCTTAAATGGATTCATGTATTAATGCACTTTTTTTTCTTCATTCATAATTATTATTTTTTTGTTGATTTACTGATTATATTACAAGATAACATGTAGTGGGCTGGTATAGACAATTTTATTTATGTTTGATTAATCATTGAAGTTATTTATCTAAATCATGCACATAGGCTGTTGAGAAGGACACTTTACCTATGTTTCAATTGTCTTTTACCATTACTTTACATACATACTTATAAATTTAATATCAGTGGAACATACATGGCACCCCAATCGTGGAATCGCTCATTCCGTGACAGAATTTAAGGAATTTGAAACTGCAGTATACTAAATGGCTTCCTTTTTAGGATTATAGATGAATCACTCTGTGCCACTCAGCATTTGCCACAACTTTCAGAATTTCAGATTTTTTTCTGAATTGTGTTGGCATGGTTACTTCACATTGGAATGAACAGTTAAGGACATGTTTAATGGTGATGTTTTGAAATGGATATTTCTTATGTTTTACATATTGAAACACTTAACAGAAGCTGATTACCATTAGAGTTCTCCAAGTAGCCTGCACTGAGCTCACACTATTGTGCATTTGCACTTCATGTAGTCCTGTGTCCCATGGTGTATTATGTCTTGCACCATGATCCTGAAGAAATGGCATGTAATTCGACTGTATATGAGTTATATGAAGGAAAGACAATAAAACCCACTTGGCATTTACAGTAGTATCTTTAATGTTTTGGTTGTGGACTGAACCTCATATCACCTCAACAAGTCTGCTGCTCAGCTTCACCAGCCGGTTCAGATAGCTACAACACTAGCTAGTTGTGTGTGTGTGTGTATATATATATATATATATATATATATATATATTTATTTATTTATTTATTTATTTATTTATTTATTTATTTTTTGGTTGGTTTATTGGGCTGGACACTATTTAAATCCAAACCAGCTCCATCCACTAAAGATAAACCTCACACATGCACTTTTAGTTCCTGAGTCTTTACTGGTTTTAAGCAATGAGAGCCTTTATGAAAGAAGACTGATGCTCACAGGCTCTTTGTTGTGTTACGGTGTTATGGCTGACATGCTAAAGTCTTGTGAGTGTCTGCTGTGTGTCCGCACTTTCTTTGGCATGACGTCTAAGTTATGGAGTTTATTTTTGTATATCCTCAGGAAACTGCTAAGAACGATAATCCAGTATTAGACGGTGTGATATGCCACTTTACCCTTGTCACCGCTTTCTAGAACCAGAATCAATGCAGTAAAATGGAAGATTCTGGTTTTAGACCTCGATGAGACATTGATTCACTCTCATCATGATGGGGTTCTGAGACCATCGGTACGGCCGTGCACTCCACCAAACTTTATCTTTAAAGTTGTTATAGACAAGCACCCAGTCAGATTCTTTGTGCATAAAAGGCCCCATGTGGATTTCTTCTTGGAGGTGGTCAGTCAGTGGTACGAGCTCGTAGTGTTCACCGATTGCATGGAAATCTATGACTCTGCAGTAATGGACAAGCTGGACAACAACAAAGGCATCCTGACGCACAGATATTACAGACAGCACTGCACACTGGATCTGGCTAGTTATATAAAAGACCTATCCATCATACACAGTTATCTTTCCAGTATAGCAATTCTTGACAGCTCGCCTGCAGCATATCGCAGTCATTGAGATAATGCAGTACCTATAATATCATGGTTCAGTGATCCCAGTGACACAGCACTTCTTAACCTAGTGTGTGTGTGAATGGGTGAATGAGAAACAGTGTAAAGCGCTTTGTAGAACTGCTAAGGTTAAAAAGCGCTATATAAGTGCAGACCATTTACCATTTAACAATCTTGACAATTTTTATTAAGTTCTCTGTCCTAGACTAACATGTCTTATTGTGTTAACCTGTGCAAGCCTTGAGGTGAATACTATTCACAACAAACTGAAACTGTCAATATGAAAACTATGACTGGAATGGAATGCTCATAGGAGGCCTCTCCAAGAAAAAGGGAGCAAAGGGAGCAAAACTGTAGATAAACGTGGCAGCCATTTATTGACATTTATTGGCAGCTATTTATTGACTGCTTAAAGTTGGAAAAGTTGCAGAAGCTCAGGAATATTCTTATTTAAAAATAACTAATTCTGTCAGTACTGTTCAAAAGTCTTAAACTCTACTGTTTAAGATTGTAAGACAGTACTGGTCAAACCTTAAACACACAAGTATTTGTTGTAAATTATATTAGATTAATTACAGCTTAACAGTAGTATGGTAACAGTAACAACATTTTAGTGCAAGGTCCTAGAAGCTATTTATATTTTGTGAGATTAGCTAGCAAGAATTTGCTTCCCAAGCCTCTAATTTGGGCATCTCAGCAGTTCCATGCATTTGTTAAATTCCACCACCATCTCATCAGTGTGACTATTCACTGATGAAGCACACCAGGTGTGCTAGTGCTGGAACACTGGTTAATTGGATAGTAATTACAAATACCGCGGCATTGTGAGGAGAAATTTAAAATGACTAAGCCATCTCATTGACAAATAAATGGAAATATCTTCATTGTTTTTTGTTTTTTATCAAAGAAGTTAATGTCAACAATAAACAGTCCATTAAATAAATTTTTGCAATGTGACATGTAAATGACCATTTAGACCATGAATTCAAAGAAGCTGGTAAAGTTGTGGGTAAATGATGTAGTCTAAGACCCAAAATATGTTCTGCATATTAAATGTTTATTAAAGGACGGTAAGAAATACAGACAATTGCTTGCTTAGTATAATTCTGCTTTGAATGTGAGAAGAAGGTGGAAGCATGTCTTCAAGTTGTGTTGTAGCTAAGAAACCATTGTAGTAGTCTTAGAGGTCAATGAGTCCAATTTTGAGTTTATTTATTTTATTTATTTTTAAAGTACCAGTATGTCAGAAGACTCTGGTGTGCCCTTTTGTGAAACACAGTTTATGGGTACAGTTCAAAGAATAATGTAGGTTCAACCAATAATGTAGGTCCTACATTATTGGGAGATTTGATCAGGTGATCCGGTCAGAACAAGGATGAATACTGAGGAATATACAGTGGTGCTTGAAAGTTTGAGAATTTTCTAGATAACTGTATAAATATGACCTAAAACATAATCAGATTTTCACACTCACAAGTCCTAAATATAGACAAAGAGAACCCAATTAAACAAACGAGACAAATATTATACTTGGTCATTTATTTATTGAGAAAAATTATCCAGTATCAAATATCTGTGAGTGACAAAAGTATGTGAAACTCTAGGATTAGCAGTTAATTTGAAGGTGAAATTAGTTAGGTGTTTTCAATCAATGGGATGACAGGTCTGAGTGAGCACCCTGTTTTATTTAAAAAAAAACAGGGATCTATCAGTGTCTGATCTTCACAATGTGTTTGTGGAAGTGTATCCTGGCACAAACAAAGGAGATTTCTGAGGACCTCAGAAAATTTGTTGACCCTCATTAGGCTGGAAAAGGTTACAAACCCATCTCTAAAGCATTTGTACTCCACAAATCCACAGTCAGACAGTTTGTGTACAAATGGAGAAAATTCAAGACCATTGTTTTGAGCAAGTTGTGACCATGAGCAAGACGTGTAATATAGTCCTCGAGGTCACAAAGGAACCCAGAGTAACTTCTAAGCAACTAAAAGCCTCTTTCACATTGGCTAATGTTAATGTTTGAGTCCACCATCAGGAGAACACTGAACAACAGTGGTGTGCATGGCAGGGTTGCAAGGAGAAAGTAACTGCTCTTCAGAAAGAACATTGCTGCCCATCTGCAGTTTGCTAAATATGACATGGACAAGCCAGAAGGCTATTGGAAAAATGTTTTGTGGATGGATGAGACCAAAATAGAACATTTTGGTTTAAATGAGAAGCTTTATGTTTGGAGAAAGGAGAACCTTATCCCATCTGTGAAATATGGTGGTGGTAGTATCATGGTTTGGGCCTGTTTTGCTGCATCTGGGCCAGGGCGGCTTGCCATCATTGATAGAACATGTTGTGGAAGGACCTGAAGCAAGCAGTTCATGTGAGGAAACACACCAACATCCCAGTGTTGAAACTGTTCTATACTGAGCAATGGGCTAAAATTCAATGTGCAGGACTGATCAACAGTTACCGGAAATGTTTAGCTGCAGTTATTGCTGCACAAAGGGGCCACACCAGATACTGAAAGCAAAGGTTCACATACTTTTGCCACTCGGTGTAATATTGGATCATTTTCCTCAAAAAATAAATGACCAAGACAATTCTAAAGGGTAAAGGGTACCATTGTAAATATAATATTTACATTAATTGTGCTAGTACCTTTAGGGAAGCATCTGACTGTTAAGACATTGCTTTCACCACAGTATTGTGAACCACAAACACTCAACCAACTCAAATAAGATCTATTTAGAGTGGAAGTATGATGGGACACTTAGAATGTTGAATCAGTGTGTGGGGTACCACGGTCAGGGAAGGAGCAGCCAAGTCCTTTAAGCTTGGAGGAATTTACCACAGCTCTATACTCTTATAGAGGAGTGGGTCAGTTGAGGACTTTAAAGATCCTTTGGTTTGTCCCTTCTGGGGGGGATTCCTTAATGGTTCTATGTAAAACCCTCACTGCATCTTTTAGAAAAAAAATGTTCCAAGTAGTACAGCTTTAAAAAGTTATGAAACCTTGAGGAACTCTTGAAATTGGATTGCCTTAAACAATTTTCTCAGGTAGCTTAAGATGTTTGCACAGTATCATATTTATTTATCTGTGTTGTAACCTACACTTGCTACTGTACTTTCATGGCTTTCAGAGCAAATATTAAAATGTAAACTTTGTGAAATGTAGATCAGTAGATATCTGTAGGAATTCAAGGTGGAGCAGCTTTTAAGCAATGTGGTGATATAACTCCCTCAAGTTAAAGAGAAGTGCTGCATTGTTCCGTGCCAGCCAGGCAAAATTAGAGATGTGAAACTTCTTAGCTGAGTGAGATAAATAACATTTCAGTTCATATAAAGATATAAATGGCAGCATTTATTTCAGAGGCTGTTATTGTAAACATAAGTTATCCACAGTGGAATCAACAGTGAAGCTAGTATTACACATTGAACTGGCTTTACTGAAAACGTTTTTAATATGAAAAAACTCTGCTATTACTTTGCTAAAATCATCCCTTAAGCATCACAATGCATTTGGCTGCACATTATCCAATTTTTACTACTTCTCAAGCAGTGTTTTGGAATACTCACATTTATATATACACACATAAGGGCCATTGCTATGGAAACATCCAGTCAAAAACCTGCCCCTTTGCTTATTATGTTGCCATGGTTGCCATCCCAGAATAGTCCTAATTTGGCCCATCCCTCCCTCGTGTTGGTGAGTCATAATCTGCAGGGGAAACCACAATTCAATCCATCTGACATTCTATACTCTTCTCTCTTTCCTCTTTTCTTAGTGGACATTTGGAAAAACTACACTGAATCATAAGACCTTGATGAGAGGAACCCTGGGGTAATAAACTTACGAAACACTGTGGCCATAGCAACAGCCAAGGATAATATACGCTTCTGTTAGGGAGAGCCTGGCCAGAGGTTTGGCATCCTACTTCAGTTAAAAATGTATACATATTATATAAAGCTTATCTTGGTGTGCATATGATAAAGCAAGCAAAGTATGGGAGGGAGTAACAGAAGAAAAGATGCTCTTTTTCACAAAGTGCATGTGGTAAAGGAAAACCATAGCCGTATGTATACATTCCTCTACTCCACCTCCATGTGTAAGTGAAAAGAAAGGTACATGCCAGTGGTATATTAAGCATTCTTCTCTGAAGCAGTTAATCTGGAATGTGCTTTCCTAGTTAAAGTTGGGGCAAGCCTTACAAAATGTGCTAAACCAGAACTCAATTCTCAATTAAGTTTCTTGCAAAACCGAAAAGTGCCCTTTGGTGCAGAGTCATTTGATGTTCTGCTTCCTTTGTCCAATTCAAGAGGCGTGTGATGGCCTGATTCCACAGTTCTCCTGTTGTTCTCATGAAAAACAACCAGCTAATGAAATTCACATGTGCCCACATTAATAGGCTAAAATATGGCCCGAAAGTTTACATCACTACACAATGTCTTAAAAATCAACTTAATTGCCACATGACATGAAATGATGAACCTTTAGTTGGCAAGATATGCTTATAGAAATCTACTCAAGTTTTGATCAAATTTTAATATGCCTAACGAGACTAAGACCACGTAATCAATCAGAAAAATTTTTGTTTTTGAAGTACTGTAAGCCTCTCTGTGTTGTTAGGACAGACAGTATCCCATGATCTATCAAATGACATAAAACAGCAGCACATGCTCCTCCTGTGCAAATACACTGCTTGCTTTGTTGGTGTGGACAGGGATTTTTTTCCTTTGCTTTTTTGTGTAACATTATGACTAGTGCAGCCTTTTCAGCCATTCTCAGTTAAATGAATGACAATACAATTGTTTTGATTGCCAACACTACAGCCATTCAACGAAAAACTTACAAAACAGGATTTGAGTATAAACTTTCTATATTTATTGTTTTATTCTCCATTGTTTCATTTACCCTATCAAAAAAAAAAAAAACTTTAAAAGTTGTTCCTCTTATCCTGTGAAGTTGATCCTTGGACACACCCTAAAAATTCAGCCTTCTCTGCCCCTCCTTGTTCTTTTTTCCTTTGCTTCGCTCTCTGCACAAGTGGCACAGCATGTATTGTAGTCATACAGTATGACTCATCCTGACACACCAACAGTTTGCTGTAGTGCACACAAGCAGACACACCTATGCTCAGCTCACCAGGAAACACACCCTTTCCCACAAATCAGTATTAAAATACTTGAGATATTAAGTTTTACTGCTGAGCCCAACTGTGCATACACAGTTTGCATTATCTAAAGCATGGATCACTTGGAGTGAGTGATCTCTCTGAATTGCCATCACACCAGAATGCTCATTCTTCCATTTGCAACGGCCTGAGTGAATCTGCTCCACCTCATGCTTTTGAAAAAAAGAAAAAACTTGAATGTTTTGTTCTTTGACATTTTTTTGCCAATTTTCTCAAGAGATAAAAATCTTGAATACAATGAAACTAACAAAGAAATATTCATACAGTGTCAACTGTATGTGCCTTACATGCGGAATATAACCTTTTTTCTCGATGTGTGGAAGCAAAACCTTTCAAGGTTTTTATATATGATAAGAAATCTGTCAGAAGTGTTTCTTCGTTTTGCTTATCTTCACCTGTAGTGACCTGCCACACCCTGCTGTATAATAACTCCTTCTCTGTTTACTGAATTCATCTGCTGTTTGCTGTTTCTCTGTGCTGAATATGGGTGTGGCATGGATTTGTTGAAGGAGTGCCTTTATTTCTCTCTCTCTCTCTCTCTCTCTCTCTCTCACACACACACACTCTTTCACACACACACACACACACACACACACACACAGAGACATAACCTGTTTACAAGGAAATTACTATGTCTGTATGTGTATGTATCCTGTAATGTGTCTGAGTCAGTATTTGGCCAATTAATGACTAGTAAGAGGTTTCCTCACTGCTGTGCAAGTAATATAGTATGAGGCAGCAAAATGTTTCGCAAGACTGTTAAAATGATTTGTCTTCATTGTTACAAGAAGGCCTGCTAGAGAAATAAATATAGTGAAGTACTGTTGGGTTAAAGGTACCTTGTAGCTTTTGTAGTCAGCACTGTAACATTTTTGCATTATGTTTTTGCTTCAAAAGCTCTGTACATTGTTCAGCTGCAAAAATATTGCAAAAACATCTTGCGTATAAAATCATTATTTGGAGAGAAAGCCAAAACTGGTTTCTAAGGAAGGTTAGAACAATGGAACAATCTGTTGGGGTTTTGAGAAAGCAGCTCGAGGCCTTGGTGAGACACTATTTTTACAGTAGCGAAGGCAGCAGCAAGGTTTTGAAATTGAAACTTAAAACAGCAAACATCTTTAAATAATATTACAAACAGGAAAGTACTTGCCAATGTGGAGGCAGTTTGAAATGTTGAGTAGCTTTACAGATATATCATCTAGTAATATAAATCTGGTAATGTACACTGATCAGCCATAACATTAAAACCACTTGCCTAATATTGTGTTTTGGATGCCCTTGTGCCACCAAAACAGCTCTGACCCATCGAGGCATGGACTCCACAAGACCTCTGAAGGTGTGCTGTGGTATCTGTGGTATCCCCCCCCCCCCCATATTTCTGTATTCCTCTTCAAACGAGAGTATGAATGATTTTGTCTTCTAATTTTCTTATTATTAATCCATTAATTCATTTATTAATTAATCATGTTAGTTTTATATGAAAATAGCAGACTGTCATTTAACCCACTCACTATGTTCACTAGTTAGCAATAAAGGTTACTCTGACAGAAACCTTCTATTCTGATTGTATACCAATGCAAATTCAAAGGTATTTTTAAATACCCAGCATATGTTAATCTCATTAACATTAGGAATAAGAGCATTGTTGATTGAAAGGAGACCCTTTGTTATTCTTGATGATGCTCCTCTTAAAACAGAACAATTAATATAATATAAATGCAACTTTTAGAAAAAGAATTTTAATTAGAGAAATTGATAAATATTTAAATAATAATTTAACATTATGGAACATTTTTTAAAGTAAAATCTTTTAGTAAAAAATGTTGAATGGGTAATTTTGACACAAATAATTAATAATTAAGTAATCCAGCTGTTTATTTCCCAAATTGTAGTGACATTACTAAAACAGAAACATATGTATAAATGACTTTTAATACATAAGAAAAACATACAAACTCACTGACTTATCAGTGTTAAGTTATTTGACTGTGATTTCATATGTAGTAGGTATCTTGGCAGAATATGACATGAACCAAGTATGGCATTAAGGGCTTGTGAACCGCGCGCGTGTGTGTGTGTGTGTGTGTGTGTGTGTGTGTGTGTATTCGTATGCCCCACATCATTCTCATTATGCTATCGAGACCTCATGATATAATGCATTACTCAACCCTTAAAGTTTCAGCTATTGATAGATAATAGATTTTAGCCTACCATGATTGTAATATCATGAACATCCGTCACTGTTGTCTAGTATCCAAATGCGAGAGTTGTTTACAACCTGAGAGGAAGAAAAACTGGTATCAGTGGGCAGCAGAGGCCTTTGATTGGTTGTTCAGGCTACTGACAATTATAACTGATAATACAAGTGAAGTATTTAATTAAGGTGTCTAGCTGCAGCACAAGCACAGTGCAACTCTTATCATATAATTTTCATCATATACTGTATACTTTATATAAGTTTATAAATAATTAGCTTAGTGATTTGAATCATTATTGCAATTCTGAGTGCGTGGCGACTACAGGGCTGTGAGAGGAGCTGAAGCCGACCACTCCCTGCTCCAGGTCCCTCCCTCCTGTCATCCCTCCTTTCTTCCCTCCTTACCAGTGAAGATCTTTGCCGTGCCCTGCACTCAGCCATTCTCCACAGCCCGAAGTTACGAGCACACCGTAAAAAGAGAGAGAGAGAGAGAGAAAAAAAGTGAGAGGGAGAGAGAGGGAGGGAGAGAGAGAAGAAAAAAGAAAAGTCGTTAAAGGCAAAGAAAGTTATCCAAAAACACAACTCCGACAGTATCGGACGGTTGGGACAGAAAACTTTTCGCGGCTGTGGCAGAAAGGCATGTGCGACGGAGGATGCTCATGCCAAGGTGTTAAACCTTTTTGGAAGCAGTGAACTGCTCCCAGGTAGGAAAAATTCCTGTTTACTCTGCCCTAAAACTACTTTGCAAGCAAACCCGTGTAGTTTATACATAAGTTTATACATAAGTATACATTTTCAGTAGCCTATGAAAAATGTAGCATAATTAAGGAGTTAAATGATTGTTTATAGTGCGCCATGAATAGATTGCTATTCATAAACGCTCATATAGGAAGCCCTCAGGAACTGCAGCTGGGAACACGAGGGACAGTGGGTGTGTATGTGTTTGCACAATTTACATGTCTGTTTCGCATCTTTTCCCGAGAACTGTGTGACTAATTGTTCGTTTTCTTTTGAATACACTGCAACTTGTAAAATTAATAGTGATAAAATCTTATTGTGAAGGCAGAACGAGCGCGAGAAGAGGCTTAAAGTTTCTAAGAGATGACGAAATACTTAAAGCAACCCCTAGCCAAGCATGTGCTAATTGTAAGGGAAATTTTTTTTTATAGTTTGCATGTCATGCAAACACTGTCTCCACGCCCCTGTAGTCGGAAAAAAAAAAAAAACTTCCAGCAGTCCTGTTCAGCGTGGCGGTGCGACGTGGATGAAGTCGGAGTGGCTCGCGCGAGTCAACTGCGCACGCACTTGTATTGGGGGCAGAAAAAGTTTTTCAACTTTAAAACTCTCGTGGTATTAAGTAATACTTCCTGTTTAATCGAAAATCTTCCTTAAAAATAAGCGTTGTCTTTAATTCTGTTATGTGTTCGTGTAATATAGTCACTCGCAGTTTACCAAAGGTGGTTACAGCCCAGTTTTTTTGGACCTTTTTCAGTGTTCGGCTAACTGGGTTAAAAGTGGGGAAAATTGATGTTTTTTCCCCCCTAAGCAGTGTGTCTTGGTCATGGTATAGTACACGTGAAGAGGTTTTATTAAACCAAGTGTAATAAGTGAAGTTTAAATGTACCGAAATGGGTGGAGTTTTGATACTTCTCTCCATTTTCTGCCTTAACAATTCTTGCCTCAGGATTGTACCCAGAGTGTGGGGAGTGAGAGAGAGGAGGAGGGGTGGCTGGAAGAGGGCGGGTGGGTGATGGAATGTAGTGGTTTGGAAAGACTTGCTAATTGAAACCAGGTCTGAAGCACATAGGGGGAAAAGCAAAGCTTGCTAGAAGAAACAAAAATGAGATTTTATTCACACTCTGCTCTTACATTACTTGAAGTTTACTTTAGACAGACTGGCCTAAAGTAAGAAATCTTTAAGCAAGAAATGTGTGTCAGTGAGCATAAGAGTCAGAATCAAAATTGCAAAAGTTTTCCTATTGAAATAATCAAACGTCAGTCTGGAATGCAGAATCTTTAAAAAAAAAAAAAAATTTTTTTAAAAATCCTTGAATCAGCTGAGGAACTGTGTATTTCAATCCCATCCCCCTTCAGTGCCACACCCTTCTTGTTCTCTTTTGCGGTCAAGCCTGTCCCTATAGTACAATGCCTGCTGACCTGTTGATAGTCTGTGCAAAATATTTCCATTTTAAAGGGTACTTTTGCAAGAGTTTGTCATAGGTAACTTTGTATGAGGTCGTATGACATTTAGGGATCCGTCAAGATTCAACAGTCAGCCGTTATCTTGTTGTTATATGGTTGTTGATTGCTAATGTGTTTCAGTACTATAAGATGTTTGATCAGATTGCAATTCTTAATGATTTATACTGGACCAAAAAGCTCTAGTCTTAATTCAGCTGTGGCTGAAGCATCCTTGCTCAATGGAACTGGTCTCAGATAGAGTAATCGCTTTCTCCTGTTGATAGTGTAGAAAGGATGGGTGCTTTTGAGGAGTTTGCTGTACCACTGTAAAACAGAAAGAGTTTGGACTTGTGCACACTTCCTCTGTCATTTCCTTACAGGCTTGTAAAGGGCTTGCCACCTTCACCATTTGGAGAACAGTAGATGAGGACCAACCCTCTTAACAACTGAGTGGTGTAATTATTGTTTGCCACCTTTTTTTTTTTTTTTTTAAGGATCAAATAGTCCCATGATTAATGTGAACATTCAGACATCCAGAAACTTTTATTTAGAATGTCCATCACTGTTAAGTGATTTAAACTGGTTCTAGCAGGCATGTATAAATGTATGACGATCATCTGTAATTTTGATGCCTCCAAGCATTTGAGACCATTCTGCCATTGTTGCGTTATTTCACTATGTTTCAGCTTGTCCAAACTAAGCCATGGTTGAGAAATACTGACTCTGAACGTTGGGAACAGTTGACTAAAGACCAAGCCACGCCATCTTAGTGACTCAGAATCACACAATTTTCCATGTGGCCTGATTCTGTTGCAAGCAATAGTCTGGTACACGTATGATAGAATATAATATTTGTGGATCAGTTTCAAGCAGTACATTTAATTTGAAGTACATTTTCCCCTTTATGTTTTGGTAATCAGAATTAGGAACTAATAGTGGATGGCTAACCTAAGTGTAATACTCATGGCCAAGGAAAGAAAATAAGGTTTAAATAAGAAATTAAAGTATAAATATACTCTGCTTATGCATCACTTTAGGTATTAAGAGGTGTGGTAGCATTATGAGCAGTATACAATCGTATGCATAATCCATGCAAGAAAAGATTAGAATAGCAGTAAGTCCTTCATGGTTAGCCAACATGTGAATGTTGTAAACGATCCACAGTAGTTCTTTTTAAACTTGCATCATCATGCCTGTCTGATTTATTGACAGAACTGTTGCAACAAGATGAACACTGTACAATGTCGATGGATTCCAGTGGCAGCGTGTTCAACCCCCACTTCTTGCAAATCATTTTAGTGGTCCCACATAATCCAGTCTTGATTACTGGATTACAGGAATTATCAGAAAGAGTTTGAAACAGCAAATACAGTTTATGTTAGGGGCAGAAGTCAGCAGACATGTTTTGCAGGTCTGTGCTGTATTTGCCTTAGGTTATCGAAGCTCTGAAAGCTTTTATTAGAGAGATAAATGACAGGGACTTGTTTACTGTATTTCATGGCCAGTTATCTTAAAGATTTATGAACATTCCATTCACAAAACCTCAGGTATGTACAGAATTAAGTTGTCTATAATAGCATGGTGGTTGACACTAGGCATGATTAAACATGTATTTCCTTGTTCACTGTTTTTCACACCCAGTGTAGCAGAACTAAATGTTGCTAAAGTACTTCGCTATATGTTACGTGTGGCGTAATCCTTAAACATATAGACAAATTCTTCATGTACAGCTAATAACATAGACTTATCAGTAGTGCACATTAAATCCCTATAATGCTAATAGTAATGTGGAGTAGTGTTCAGTATTTGAAATATTTGCATATTTTGAGAGACTTTTCATGATTTATGAATGATGCATTTCACTTTGAATTTGATTTCTTTTTTCTCGTTACTATAAGTTAATTAAATATATAAATCTAATATGCTGAAAATGCTGCTTATTGCACACCACATTTTAATATATTGTGTTTTCATATAGACTCAGTCTTCAGTTAATTAGTGTTTGACACTAATTAGTTAATGCTAATTAACTGTTAAAAATGCCACTAGACCTCTCTGTTGCTCACGCCTCCCATTTGCCTAAATGCCCTGTCAGTAAAAACATCTGTTTGCAGGGTTTTATACTTTCATTCCTCAGCATGGTATACATTGTTCTTTTTTAGACTGTATATGTTTACTGCCTCAATAAAATTTTACTTTATGGCTTTCTTAGTTTCCTCTGAACTATTTTTGAGTTTAGTGATTTGATGATTGCTTTAGTGCACTCTATGCTTGAGTTCACTGTCTTTTTCTATTCTATTTGTACAGAAGCTCTTTGCAGATGATGTTCTTGATGTGGGTTTTCAGTTTAGTTGGTCTGGCAGAGCAACTGAAGTAGTAATTATGCTTAATTTTCCATAAGTGAATTAGCATGCAATATGGAATAGGTCACCAAAATTCAGATGCTTTTTAAGTCATAGCATAACATCATAGACCCAGTATATTTATCACCTGAGGATGCACGTCTTTCATGGTTATTAATACCAAAGTTCTACTAACAGAAAAAGAATATCCTGTTTTGATGATACATTTTCACTGTGTGAACAAAGTGATCAGGCAGAGTGTAGGACGTTGCTTTGGAGTTAGTCACTATAGGAGAGGCTGGGCTCTATTCCAGCTGGCCTGACGGTTACATCGAGGAATGTGTGGGACTGGAGGCCAGGGTGGGGCCCTCAACTCTCTTTGCAGTGAACACTGAATAGATGGCGTGCTCATGGCTATGGATGATTTATTTATTTATTTTTACATAGGGTATGTCCTACACTTTAGATGCATGTCATAAGGCCTTTTTCTTTACTTTGAAAAAGTCTTATGCCACATGTTTAATACAGTGTGTGTGTGTGTGTGTATATATATATATATATATATATATATATATATATATATATATATATATATATATATATGATCTTATATTGCCCCATTTATTTTTGTGTAAGATCTTGCATGCGGGCCATTGTTGTAATTTGTTGGCTCCAGCTTTAACACAGTAGCAACAGAGTTAATATAAATAAGTAGAAGTCTCTTGTATGTCAGTCTTTTGAGTGTACACAGCTGCTCTGCCTCATGTCATTCTATGCAAACACAATGACAAGCTCATCCAGCCTGGCCTTTATCACCACACATCCATGTCTATTTCAGTCGCGGCTCTGGAATAACTAGCATTATAAGCATGAAACAGCAGAATAGTGAGAGGGTCTGACTATGTTTTCATAATCATGGATGATCTTGACGTTTGCACAGTTGAGACATGAGCAACAGAGACATTCCTCTCTGTTGTTGTCGAACAATTCTGAACTGTTGATAGCGCCAACATTGTGAAGCCACCCTTTCCATTTGCTGTGTTTAGATTAGGTATAAAATTTCATATAACTAATAAAATAGTCCTAATTGCATAACATTTTCCAGTTGTTTTACAGATTTTATTAGAATCATTAAGTTAATAATTATAATTAGGATAATTAATTAGATTATTACAATAGTAATAAATAGTGTAATTGAATTTAAGGAAAATTGTATTGTAATGTAATGTAATTATTGTAAACTAAACCAGTATTTCCATTGATTGTATGTTAAAATTGTAGCATAGGTCATAAATTATAGCTGTACAGTCATCCAAATTGCTATTTTCTCTGCATTCGGAATGGTCATTAGGAGGTAAAAGTAAACCAGAGTGGAGAGACTTAATTACAGTTGTTCTGCAATGCAGTAATGGGCAGGTCTCCACTGGCTAATACGTGTCTGTGCTGACTGCAGCATTTGTTTTCATTGCCAGTGAATGAGATGGGATGGTTTTTGTCCATTTTTTGTTGCCCCGGGTACTTGTCTTGAAAAAAGGAACTGTTCATAAAAAGGAACAGAAAACACCATGAGGGTGTCCTAAAAACCTGTCTCAGTTTTTATCTTTGATTCTTTTAGAGACACTTTCTTCCTGTCTAATTACCTTTTTGACATAGTGCTGTGAGTCAGCTATGAAAGTCTGTACTAATGTTAAATCAAGGGTGATATCATCTGTTAGCATGACACACCTGCAAAATATATATATATATATATATATATATATATATATATATATATATATATATATATATATATATATTTTTTTTTTTTTTTTACAACATTGAATTACATTTGATATTACCACAATACATATAGTGCACACATCTATATATGTAAAATATTTTGTTCAACTACAGTGTGTTCATTTGCATATATAATACCACATATACTGGTATTAAGCACCAATAAGATTTCACACAAAACACATGGCAGATTTTTGATTTAGAGCCCGTATCAGAGCTAAATTGGCTTTGTATTTACTGGTAGAGATAACTTTAGCATAACTTATATATTCCACATTACATTACTTTTATCATTGTTTTGACACCTCTAAGGAAACAACACATTCCATACATTATTCCGACATGCAGTAGCAACCATAAAACAGACATTTCTTTGTCAGTCATCAACTTGTGTGGGTCATATAATATATCTTGAGACATGCCAAGTTTTAATAACTAACAACTAGTAAAAAAAGAGCCACAAATCACATTAACATTAACTTCAGTAATCACATTTTATTTTTATTACACTGAGGTAGCCATTTATAACTATATCAGTTCATCTATATCTGCATATCAGTTCATCTACATCTACACCTCAGGAGCTACTTATGTTTATTGTGTGGTTAAAAGTCATAGCAACAATGTAGTATAGTTTCCGTGAAAGAACCTTTACAACTGATAATGTTTGCTTTGACTAGTTGCTGACATTCCCATTGGTTTTGAAACACGGACAGAGGTAGAACACAAAACCGAGCATTCAACTGCTATAGACTTGATGAAAACCAAAAGGATATGCTGTATTGTTTAGTTTAAGCAAGGCATAACTTGTTGGATAATGTAGTATGCTTCATTATATGTAGTGCTGGTACAGAGTATGACTGAAAGATTGGGTATGCAAATATGGGATGATTTTGTGATTGTGATTGATTGATACATGATTAACATCATGATGGCTGCTATGTGGTGTTATTGGTTAAATTAACTTGAATATGATATGAAATTAACATTTATCCATTTCCATTAACATTTAACCAGGCTCTATACATCTTAAGGTTTTTAAGAAGCTCTGTTCTTGATCTATAGATTTTTAATGGGCTTGACAAAACAGTTAGATCTGGTACAATGCTGTAGGTGAATATATTTATTTAAAGGGTGTATTTTAGTTGATATAATTTAAATGTGTGGGCAAACTGCTTAAGACTAATAATTATAATAACTAAACTAATAATTTAATCATGTGTGGGAATTAAATTACTGAAATAGCACAACAGTTGTTTCATAAAAACATTGGAATGGGACTTCAGGGTGTGGGTTGCTCAGATAAAGGCTCAGGGTTGTGTAAAGGAATGCTGTCTGTACTATGTGTGTGCAGGATCTGTTTCAGTCACTGTCGCCCTCTGAGGGCAAAGCAGGGAAAGTGGAGAGCAAAGGGTGGGGCCCTGTTTAGAAGGAAAAGGAAAAAAGTTTGCCTGTTTTAGTAGCCTAAAGCACTACAGTATTTCCAGATTTTAATGTGCATTCTTAATATGAAAAATAATGAGAGTAATTGTTTTGTAAAACCTTTAAAGTTACCACATGCTCAACACTGGATAGCAGGGATATAACTTATTTAATTTATTCACAATCTTTGTAATCTCTGATATAATACTGAGCAAACGTTTTAGGCACATGCAAAGAAATGCTGTAGAACAAAGATGCCTTCAAAATAATGAAATGAAATGTTTCTACATTAAAAAAATAAAAATAAAAATACCGTAAAGAGTAGTAAGCAGTAGTAAATGAAACAAAGTCAATATTTGGTGTGACAAAAAAATAAAAATAAAAATAGTAGACTCCGGTACAGTTTGTGCAGTTTTGTAAGGAAATTAGCTGGCAAGTTTTATTGAGCATCTTGCAGAACCAGCCACAGTTCTTGTGGAGACTTTGACTTTTGCACTTGCTTCTTATTTTTGCAGCAAAACCCAGCAGCCTTCATTGTGTTTCTCATATGTAATATGCTGGTTTCTTTAATGACATACAAACATTTTTCTGTAACATTTAATTTTGTTCTAGAAAACTAATGTTTGGGAATCTAAAATGTTTTTGTACTGACTTGATAATGTAGAAGTCATAAAATAAAAAATCTATAACAAAGTTTGTACTAAAAAAAATAGGGTGCCTAAAACTTTTGCAGAGTACTGTATGTCTAATATTAAGCACATTTTGCCTTTTACATTTTTTTTTTCAGAAAACAGAACAGAGGTGTGGCAGAGGAGGGTGTCCGGTAGTGCTTGAGCACCCGGTATGTTCCTTTTTCTTTTTATGTTCAGAAAGCTTCAGATTTTGATTAAAATCATTCTAATAGTGGAGCACCTGACAAACATTTTGTACCATCCATTCATTGTTCTACTATGGTTGCCATATGATTCCTTAAATTATAATTATGTGTGTGTGTGTGTGTGTGTGTGTGTGTGTGTGTGTGTGTGTGTGTGTATATATATATATATATATATATATATATATATATATATATATATATATATATATATATGTAATCACATAGGTTGTAACTTCCACAGTGCTCATTTGGCAACATTTATTATAAAGTGTCAGAATCAACACGTGCCACTAAAGCCTTTAAAATATCACATAGTAAATTATTAACCCAAAACTTGGAATGTTGGCCATGAAAACCATGCTTGACTGCAGTAAAAGGCTTGCAGTGGGAAATTTGACACTTCTTACCCACTCTGCTCCCCTCATACTATGGCCACCTGTTCACAACGCCAGCTGCCTTTGATTGAACTTTCATTTAAAGCTCAACACCACCACTTATAAACATAACAGAGAATAGTACATATGTCCCAGAAACAAATAGGCCTACTCTCTGTGGTACAGTACCATAATTATTCAAACTTTTATTCTTTATTCTCTTTTACTGTCCCTGTTTTACTGTTTCACTCAATTCAGTTTCTTTTATAATCCTATAATTATGAGGTGAAATATATTTAAATCACAAAGGATAAACATGTACATCTTTCTTATCTTTCTCATCTTCTTAACTTATAGCCAGGAATTTTTCAAAGCCATGAAAATGAACATTGGTCAAAAGGGAGGTGAGGAGATTGTTCTGGCATTGTGACAAAATATGCTTGAGACAGGAGAGGAATAACAAGCCACCCCTACACTTGCTGGGAGCTGAAATGCAGCACTGCTACGTTTCCCCTCCTGTTGCTTTTATAAACACCTGTGCCAGACATAAAAAATAAAGAGCCTCACTTCAGATGTGGAATACACAAATTCCATTGGTCCCTTTCAGTTAGGAGACTGTAAAGAGCATTATAGTTTATAAAATGTTTCATAGAATAGAGAGAACAAAAAAGAGTTTAGGTCTAAGAGTTTATCCTCTCTGTAGACCGCAACTAATTTGCACCTAGCATCTGTTAGAGAATGCCATGATGTGTTACTTATTTGTGTAGCCATATTTGAGGGCAGACATCACTGTATTTTGTTTGCAGTCTTGCAGACCTGCTAACCTTCACACATTTTACATAGGTGCTACACATTTTATTGTCAGAGTATTGTGTTACAAGTTTTTTATTTCTCCAAGTAAAAAGAGCAGATGCACCAACTGACATATTAATCTAAAAGGATTAGTAATTGTGCAGGTGTTTTGAGATCTCTGGTATTAACTGCCACACCTTAGAATCACTGCCTCCTTTCCCCATCTCACATAAGTAACATTTTGCCAGTGCTTTCACCTCAAATTTTCCTCTTGAAAGAAGTCAAAGTAAATGGAGGAATGTTTTGAGTTCATTAATGTGTAATAAAATCTAAGTGTATGTTCGACTTGGCTGTAATTAGACAAATATACAGTTAACATCAGTTAACTCTTTATTAGGTATAGCATTAAAAATGGTCAAAAATGAAAAATTTTTGTTCGGAAACAAGAAAAGGTGCGGAAAAATTTATAATAATAATAAATTATGTCATAAATGAAGTGTCAACACTTTACAAATAATTTTAATGGTAATGATAATTAGAAAGTGATTAAAAATACCGTTTGCTCTCCTGCACCAGTTAGCGCAGTGAAGTCTGTCAGGGTAGAATCTAGTGTGTGCATGTACAGGGCTTTATGGTAACCACCAGGCCAGGTGCTTGGGGTTGGCAGGTCTGAGTCTTGCATGTCTGGTTGTTGTGAAGTAATTTTATAACTTGCCAGCTGGACTGTTACTGTTATGATTAGTTGTATTTTATTCTAGTAATTATAAAGACTTAAAAAATAAGAATATTATGGACTGGGTTTTGGTAATAAAATTTTATGTTCCTCAATGTGGGATGCTTTACATTATAATTTACATAATGACATGGCTTTTGACTGACTGGTGCCCTGTCCAGGGTGCACTCCTGCCTTGCGTCCATTTTTCCCAGTGTAGGTTCTGGATTCACCCTGACCCAGGTCAGAATAAGTGGTTATTGTAGACTAATGAATGAATGTTTCCATTCATAAACCCTTAAATCTCAAAAAGACATCAACTGCAGATTCTACATGATTCTACAGTTTGCTACATGACACCACTTTAAGTCACCATTATAATTGTATAATGGTGGTTTATTAATCTGCGGTCGCAGCCCTCCAGTGGAGTGTGAGTGGTACTGCACACGGTCCGCGCGCGCCCGTGCTCGCTCTCGCTCTCTCTCTCTCTCTCTCTCTCTCTCTCTCATGCACATGATTTCTGTCACTCTCTTGTATCTCTCTCAATGGTATCACGCTCAGTGGTTAAGACGTTGGACTGCTGATCAGGTTGTGAGTTCAAATCCCAGCAAGGCCCTTAACCCTCAACTGCTCAGTTGTATAAATGACATAAATGTAAGTCGCTCTGGATAAGGGTGTCTGGCAAATGACATAAATCATGAATATCATAGTGAAATAAATAATAAATGAATATGTAAGTATATTACAAATAGTATAAATTGTCGATATGTTCCAATTGATTGCCACTCACAAATCATCAGTAGAATAATGCAGTAAGAAAATGCTAGTTTCGTAGTATACATAACTGTGGTTCTACAAATCCTGGACAGTGTCTAACACCTGCACTCCTCTTTGTGTGCATACATGCTGAGAGATAGTGACATATGATGCCATATTTGCAATAAACACTGCCACCACACAGCAATCATTCCACATAACCTTCTCACCATGTTGGCACAGAATCCAAATGGCAGGAATCCATCCATCCATTTTCTGTACCGCTTATCCTACACAGGGTCACAGGGGGCCTGGAGACTACCCGAGGGGACTTGGGGCACAAGGTGGGGGCCCCCCTGGACAGGGTGCCAACCCATCACTGGGCACAATCACACACACTCGCACATCCATTCACACACTACAGACAATTCAGAGATGCCAGTCAGCCTACAACACATGTCTTTGGACTTGGGGAGGAAACCGGAGTACCCGGAGAAAACCCCTGAAGCATGGAGAGAACATGCAAACTCCGCATACACAGAGCAGAGGCGGCAGTCGAACCCCCAGACCTGGAGGTGCATGGCAGACGTGCTAACCACCGACTCTAGCACAGGCAAAGCCTATAGAAATGAACATTCTTGAGTGACTAGCTAAATGTGAAGCAATAATGCTGAAGGGAGAAAAATGACGAGGCAAAAGTGCTCATAATAAAGAAATAACACATACCGATGTGGAAACGAATGAGAGGAGGCTATCCCCAGTGTTGGTGGACAGCTGTAGTTCCAAACATGGTTACAAGCTGCTAGGTGGATAGCTCCATATCATGTTCACATAGTCAGAAGTCTATAGAAAGGGAATTATTGCTGTATGATTGCTGTATGATTGTTTGTACTGTATATATTTTTTACATATACACTTTAGATTTATAGACCAGTGACTAAAAAAAAAACTACATAAAGTATCTTAGGTGTTGGGCCACCATTAGCCTCCAGAACAGCTTTACTGTGCCTTGGCAAAGACCCTACATGTCTCTGGAACTGTACTGGAGGGAGGAGCTCCATTCTCCCAAAAGATACTCCATCAGATGGTGTTTTGATGGATGTGGGTGTTGTAATTCCGGAAGAGACCATTCCCATGAGGAAAGAAATGATGAAACAATGAAGTGTTTGACCATATGATGAATATGATCAGTCAGAATAACTTTGTATTGATTTATATTGATTGGGTAACAAGTGGTCCATAACCATGTCAAAGCATAAACGAGCCTCTGGTGTTTTTTTTAATTCAATGCGTGTGTGCCCGTGCGTGCATGTGTGTGCGTGTATGTGTGTGTAAGCATAAGCAGATATGTAGGGCTTAACTGTCAGAGCTTTGGAACTTAGTTAAATACTGTTTTTAATAACTTAGTAATAAGGTAGTAGTAAACTCTTTGTTCTGACTTAACATTCATTTGGTCTATACTATAAATTTTACTGTTTTCATCAGCAAATCAGATACATTGTAAAAAAATAATTGTTTTGGTTATTTTAGCTGATTTCCCAAGTTACAATAAAAAGTTAGAGAAACAGTTTGAGATGTTTTCCAGCAGTCAATCCACATAAAGTATAACCAGAACAGTCTGGATCACAGTATTGTAAAATATGCATGTAGGTGTATTCGTAGTCAAAAGGTCTCATGTAGCTAATAGCTGAGTGGATGGTTGAGGGGGTGGTACTAATGAAACAATGAAATGTCTGTGTTTGAAGCTGGAATGGCAGGCCCACATATGTACTGGGCAACCCTACAGAAATACTCATTACATGCCTCGTAAAACAATTGTTTTTTATTTTGTCTGAATACTTGGAAGATTACGTGCCGACACTTGTATTGAACTGATATGACCTTACATGGTGAGAAAAAAAACAGTGAGGTTGAAACTTTAAAACTGATAACATTTTTATTGTACTCCAATTTTCAGAAAATGTACAATATGTTAAAATGTTGAATTTAATATTGTGTGTAAAATTACATTTAAAATGTAAAACCTTCCACTCTAATTTTGTTTTTGAACAGTATAATTTAGCTGTGTATGTTTTATATGTGTAGCTTTAAAAGCTATAAATAAAAAAATAAAATAAATACTCTGCTGAAATTCTGAGGTATGGTCAAGGTTTTTTTTTCCTTGGAGGTGGCCAACTATGCTAATATAGACCAATCAGAGAAGTAATTATCTTTTCCCCCCCCTTTTTTTTCTTATAAATTCAGGGAGGGATACTAGGGCTGATACACCCCAGTCCAGTGGAGAACTCGAGGGGAAACAGTGAAGCTCGAGGATTTGAAGTAAGCATATTTATAGAATATCAAATGTTGCATTACAGTTTAATCATAGAAAGAATTAGACTGTACTATTTAACTATACTATTAAATTATCAATTAAATACTAAATAATATTAAACAGTATTAAATGGTATTTTATGATCACGAAAAATGGATAGATATAAAAAGCAAGATAACAATACACTTGTACACACAGTGCCCTTCACTAATATTGGCACCCTTGGTAAATATAAGCAAAGAAGGCTGTGAAAAATTGTCTCTTGTTTTAACCTTTTGATCTTTTGTTCAAAAAATTCACAAAAATACTCTGCTCTCATGGCTATCAAACAATTGCAAACAAAACACAGGTTTATCAAAAAAATTATTTTTGTTAAATATGGGTGTGCAACAATTATTGGCACCCTTTTAGTCAATACTTTGTGCTACCTCCCTTTGCCAAGATAACAGCTCTGAGTCTTCTCCTATAATGCCGATGAGGTTGGAGAATACATGGCAAGGGATCCGAGACTATTCCTCCATACAGAATCTCTCCAGATCCTTCATATTTTGAGGTCCACGCTGGTGGACTCTCCTCTTCAGTTCACCCGACAGGTTTTCTATGGGTTTCAAGTCAGGGGACTGGGATGGCCATGGCAGGACCTTGTTTTTGTGATCAGTAAACCATTTTTGTGTTGATTTTGATGTATTTTGATGTTGTTGGATAAAAATATCCAACCACAGCCCATGTAGTCCATGATGCCATGTATCCTAACAAAATGTCCAGGGCCTCTGGTAGACAAACAGCCCCAAAACATTAAAGAGCCACCACCATATTTAACCTTGGGCTTGAGGTACTTTTCCATATGGCTACCTGTGTGCGCCAAAACCACCTCTGGTGTTTATTGCCAAAAAGCTCTATTTTGATTTCATCTGACCATAGAACCTGATTCTATTTGAAGTTCCAGTATTATCTGCCAAACTGAAGACGCTTGAATTTGTTTTTGGATGAGCGTAGAAGCTTTTTTCTTGAAACCCTTCTAAACAACTTGTGGTGATGTAGGTGACTTCGGATTGTAGTTTTGTAGTAGTTTTTTCTGACCCCAAGATGCAACTAATTTCTGCAATTCTCCAGCTGTGATCCTTGGAGATTTTTTGGCCACTCAAACCATCCTCTTCACAGTGCATTGAGACAATATAGACACATGTCCAATTCCAGGTTGATTCATAACATTTCCAGTTGACTGGAACTTATTTGTTATTGCCCTGATGGTGGAAATGGGCATTTTCAATGTTTGTGCTATTTTCCTATAGCCACTTCCCATTTTGTGACGCTCAACAACCTTTTGCTGCACATTACAGCTATATTCCTTGGTCTTACCCATTGTGATGAATGACTAAGGGAATTTGGCCTATGTGTAACCTCATATTTATACCCCTGTAAAACATGGTTGAACAATTTTCTGTTCCTAGTCACCCAGGTGTACTAAAAAAAATTAAATATCAATGGGAATATACTTCAAATATATTTTTCTCATATGAATTCATAGGGGTGCCAATAATTGTTGCACATCTATATTTAACAGATTGTTTTTTAATAAACCTTTGTTGTGTTTGCAATTGTTTGATATCCATGACAACAGAGTATTTTTTTTTTTGTATTTTGTATTTTTTGTATTGTATTTTTTAACAAAAGATCTAAAGGACAAGACAATTCTTCACAGCCTTACAGCTGTGTCTTACGTTACAGAAAAATGTTTGTATGTCATTATAGAAAGCATTATATTACCACTTTTCAGACAAAAAATATAATGAGGGCTGCTGGGTTTTGCTGCAAAAAATAAGAAGCAAGTGCGACAGTCAAAGTCTCCAGAAGAACTGTGGCTGCAAGATGCTCAATAAAACTTGTCAGCTAATTTCCTTATAAAACTGCACAAATTGTACCGGAGACTCCTATTTTTATTTTTTATTTTTATTCTTTTGTCACACAAAATATTGACTTTGTTTCATTTAGTACTGTTTACTGCTCTTTATGGTAGGTTTTTTTAAATGTAGAAACATTTAATATCATTATTTTGAAGGCATCTTTGCTCTACAGCATTTCTTTGCATGCTCCTAAAACCTTTGCACAGTACTGTGTGTGTGTGTGTGTGTGTGTGTGTGTGTGTGTGTGTGTGTGTGTGTGTATTTATTTATTTATTTATTTGCAATCAAAATTATTCAACTCCCATTGCAAATCAGGTTTGTCAAAATTTACAGACTTTCAGCTGTTTGCAATGAACAAATCAAACAAAAGCAATTAAAATAGCTCAACACAACGAATGCTTCAAGTGGTTTCCCCAAATTCAACTGAAAATGCAACTTATAATGACTCCTCCAGTTTCAAAATTATTCAACCCCCTGAATAGAATCCCTCACAACAGCACAAATATGCAAAACAGGTGTTGTCTCAAGGACCAGGTGTGCTTGAGCTGGAACACATGAAATACCTGAACTGGCTAAGGGCAGAAAATACATGAAGTACCTGGACGGGGAAGAAGAAGAAAGCTATCAACCAGATTTTTGAGAAGTCCTGGAAGATTCTACAGGGTCATCAGTCACCTGACTTGAACCCAATAGAAAATCTCTGGTGGGATTTGAAGAAGGTTGCAGCACGCAAATCCAGGAATAGTACTGAACTGGAGGCCATTGCTCATGAGGAATGGGCTAAGATTCCTCAGGAATGCTGCCAGAGGCTGGTGTCTGGCTATGCATCTTGTTTGCAGCAGGTAATAACAGCAAAAGGGTGTTCTCCTAAGTACTAAAGATGCTTGCCATAAAGGGGTTGAATTATTTTGAGACTGGAGAAGTCATTATAAGTTGCATTTCCAGTTGAATTTGGGGAAACCACTTTGAAGCATTCGTTGTGTTGAGCTATTTTAATTGCTTTTGTTTGATTTGTTCATTGCAAACAGCTGAAAGTCTGTAAATTTTGACAACAAACCTGATTTGCAATGGAGGATTAATAAATTTGATTGCAACTGTAAATGATTAATGGGTTTTTGGTAAAACAATGGCTTGATTTATGCCAGAATATTGAAGCTTGTCCTTTATGTTAATTAGCTTCTTTCCTCCTTTTCAAGATGGCTGACGAAGAAGACACACGAGAAGTGCTCTTCCCTCAGTGGATGGGCCCTGATAAACATGGGCTTACAATAGAGCAAAAGGGTCATGGAGAGATTTTTGTCAAGGAAGTGAAAGAAGAATCCCCTGCTGCTCATACTGGGAGAGTATTTGAAGGTAGATGATTGAATGCTATCTAATGCAACCTTGATTATTCATAACACTTAGGACTTTCATGTTTCCAAATAGAAGATGCGTCTAATGCTATCTAATTTGTTTTCTTTTCACAGGTGATCAAATTGTTGGTGCCACGATCTACTTTGAGAATATGAGCTCAGAAGAAACAGCAGATTTATTGAAGACTCTTAACAGACACAAAGTTGGACTAAAACTACAGCACAAGACGGGAGACAAATCACCTTGTCGCTCTCCCATGGGTACCTTGTCATGGGAACCAAGAAGTGGATTTGGAGGTTCTAGTCCTGATATCATCCTGGTATAACTGTATTTTGTTACTTTTGATTTCCAAAAGTCATACTGTATTGTATTGTAAGTTATAATGAAAATTTTCATGGTCCATGTTTAAAGCTGCGGGAAAAAACATTTAACCCAATCAGCCTCCTGATTCTTTTTCTACAGACTGTGTCGGTCTGTAGCTACTGTGACATTATATTGTAATTATACAGTTGCAGTCAAAATTACTCAACCCCCACTGCAAATCAGGTTTATTGACAAAATTTACAGACTTTCAGCTATATATGCATATTTGCATATTTATATGCATATTTGTGCTGTTGTGAGGGATTCTATTCAGGGGGTTGAATAATTTAGAAACTGGAGAAGTCATTATAAGTTGCATTTACAGTTGAATTTGGGGAGACCACTTGAAGCATTCATTGTGTTGAACTGTTTCAATTGCTTTTGTTTGATTTGTTCATTGCAAACAGCTGAAAGAGTGTAAAATTTGACAATAAACCTGATTTGCAATGGGGGTTGAAAAATTTTGATTGCAGCTGAGTTCAATTTAACTGCTAATTGTTAATTGAGTTACATCTTATATGGGTCAGGTAGGAAGAGCTATAATTGACTTTTAAACTCTTTAAATAGTAATTACAATTTTAGAAAACCCTTATTGTGTTTATAAATCCAGACAATTACAATTTTCCATCTAAAGACAACATTGGATTTAACTAATCTGTGAAGAACCCATTACTATTTCCAATAATTTCACTGTAGTTATTAAATAATTTATTAGAGTTACTGAATAATAAAGGTGAATAATTGAATAACATGCCAGTAGTTTAAGGGGTTAATTCATGTTAATTAAAATCAAGGTTAATTAAAAACAAGTTGATTTAATGACTGACACAAACACACAAACACATATTCGTTTATCTAGTAAGTGAATCCTAAAATCTTTGATTGCATAGTTGACCGATTAGTCAACAAGGAAATTAGTAATTGATGATAAATCAGTATATAATTGATTTTGTTTTCATTTAATAAAATATTACATGAAACTATTTACCATTAATTTATGTCTCTGCAGAGTGGGGATGATGAGGAGTACAGGAGAATCTACACTAAGAAAATTAAGCCCAGACTGAAGTCTGAGGACCTTGCAGAGGGAGTTGATGTACGTACAGAACGTCATAGCAGCACGAGCAGTGATGGCAGCACCATTACAACCATTACCCGCCGTATCACTACGTACACTGTGGACATACCGGGGGGATCTGGCCAGCAACAGATTGATATTTCAAGCCCAGAATTCAAAATTAATGTTTCAGAGGGGAGCTCTGCTCAAATTCAATTGCCTCATGGAAACATAAGCAGGGTCAGTGGGCAAGAGGGTTTAGATCTTGGAGAAGGTAGATTAAGAGATCCAGAGGGCTCCTCTGAGAAGCACTGGAGTACAGCACATGTCAGAACATCAATTACAACAAAAGGAACAGAGGGAAGTGTGAAGGATTTGAGATTTAATATATATGACACTGGAGTGTCAGCAGCAAAAACACATGGGGGAGAAGGGTCATCTGAATGGATTCAGCATGATAATGGTGTAAGAGGCAAAGGCTCACTCACATCAGACACAAACACAGGTTATGCCGATCTCTCAGTGACACCTGGCATAGGGGCAGATAAGGATCAGGTAAGCAATAGTGATCAAATGTTGAAAATGAAACGTGAGGTTACTATTGCAGGGACAGAAGTTGAAAAGGATATCAAAGCGCCCAAAGTGGAAATTATCGGTCCAGAGGAATCAGAAGGAGGAGTTAAGATATCAAAAATAAAAGTGTCATCAATAGAAATTAAGGGTCCAAAGGCTGACAAGAGTGATGCAGACAAAGGTTTTCCCAAAAGTGATGTTGACCTAAAAGCAGCAAAAATAGAAATCAAGGCTCCTGGTGTTATAGACCCGAAGCTGAATTTGACATCCGTTTCAGGTTCAGAAATGGCCAAAGTGGATGTTAATATTAAAGGCCCTAAAGTAAAAGGGGAAGTTGAGGGTTCAGTACCAAAAATTAAAGGTGACCTCAAAGCACCTAAAGTGGACATCAGAGGTTCAGAGGCTGATATTGAGGGCCCTGATGGAGGACTCAAAATGCCAAAAATAAAAATGCCATCAAGTCTTCCCAAATGTGAAGTTGATATAAAAGGACCATCACTAGATATCAAGGTACCAGAAGTTGATATTGAGGGACCTGATGGAAAAGTGAAAGGTCCAAAATTCAAGATGCCATCAGTTTCTGGTCCAAAGATCTCCATGCCTGATGTGGATTTCAACCTCAAGGGTCCTAAGGTGAAAGGAGAAGTCGATGTTTCAGTGCCAAAAGTTGAAGGGGACCTCAAAGCACCTAAAGTGGACATCAAAGGTCCAGATGTTGATATTGAGGGCCCTGAAGGCGGATTCAAAATGCCAAAAATCAAAATGCCATCATTTGGAGTTAAGGGTCCAAAGATTGAAGGCCCTGATGTTGATGTCAGTCTTCCCAAAGGAGTTGTTGATATAAAAGGACCATCATTAGATATCACGGCACCAGAAGTGGATATTGAGGGACCTGAGGGAAAAGTGAAAGGTCCAAAATTCAAGATGCCATCAGTTTCTGGTCCAAAGATCTCCATGCCTGATGTGGATTTCAACCTCAAGGGTCCTAAGGTGAAAGGAGAAGTTGATGTTTCAGTGCCAAAAGTTGAAGGGGACCTCAAAGCACCTAAAGTGGACATCAAAGGTCCAGACGTTGATATTGAGGGCCCTGAAGGCGGATTCAAAATGCCAAAAATCAAAATGCCATCATTTGGAGTTAAGGGTCCAAAGATTGAAGGCCCTGATGTTGATGTCAGTCTTCCCAAAGGAGAAGTTGATATAAAAGGACCATCATTAGATATCACGGCACCAGAAGTGGATATTGAGGGACCTGAGGGAAAAGTGAAAGGTCCAAAATTCAAGATGCCATCAGTTTCTGGTCCAAAGATCTCCATGCCTGATGTGGATTTCAACCTCAAGGGCCCTAAGGTGAAAGGAGAAGTCGATGTTTCAGTTCCAAAAGTTGAAGGGGACCTCAAAGCCCCCAAAGTGGACATCAAAGGTCCAGACGTCGATATTGAGGGCCCTGAAGGCGGATTCAAAATGCCAAAAATCAAAATGCCATCATTTGGATTTAAGGGTCCAAAGGTTGAAGGCCCTGATGTTGATGTTAGTCTTCCCAAAGGAGTAGTTGATATAAAAGGACCATCATTAGATATCAAGGCACCAGAAGTTGATATTGAGGGACCTGATGGAAAAGTGAAAGGTCCAAAATTCAAGATGCCATCAACTTCTGGTCCAAAGATCTCCATGCCTGATGTGGATTTCAACCTCAAGGGCCCTAAGGTGAAAGGAGAAGTTGATGTTTCAGTGCCAAAAGTTGAAGGGGACATCAAAGCATCTAAAGTGGACATCAAAGGTCCAGACATCGATATTGAGGGCCCTGAAGGTGGATTCAAAATGCCAAAAATCAAAATGCCATCATTTGGAGTTAAGGGTCCAAAGATTGAAGGACCTGATGTTGATGCTAGTCTTCCTGAAGGAGAAGTTGATATAAAAGGACCATCCATAGATATCAAGGTACCAGATGTTGACATTGAGGGACCTGAGGGAAAAGTGAAAGGTCCAAAATTCAAGATGCCATCAGTTTCTGGTCCAAAGATCTCCATGCCTGATGTGGATTTGAACCTCAAGGGTCCTAAGGTGAAAGGAGAAGTTGATGTTTCAGTGCCAAAAATTGAAGGGGACATCAAAGCACCTAAAATGGACATCAAAGGTCCAGATGTTGATATTGAGGGCCCTGAAGGCGGATTCAAAATGCCAAAAATCAAAATGCCATCATTTGGATTTAAGGGTCCAAAGATTGAAGGCCCTGATGTTGATGTTAGTCTTCCTAAAGGAGAAGTTGATATAAAAGGACCATCCATAGATATCAAAGCACCAGATGTTGACATTGAGGGACCTGATGGACAAGTGAAAGGTCCAAAATTCAAGATGCCATCAATTTCTGGGCCAAAGATCTCCATGCCTGATGTGGATTTCAACGTCAAGGGTCCTAAGGTGAAAGGAGAAGTTGATGTTTCAGTTCCAAAAGTTGAAGGGGACATCAAAGCACCTAAAGTGGACATCAAATGTCCAGACATTGATATTGAGGGCCCTGAAGGCGGATTCAAAATGCCAAAAATCAAAATGCCATCATTTGGATTTAAGGGTCCAAAGGTTGAAGGCCCTGATGTTGATGTTCATCTTCCCAAAGGAGAAGTTGATATAAAAGGACCATCACTAGATATCAAGTCGCCAGAAGTTGATATTGAGGGACCTGACGGAAAAGTGAAAGGTCCAAAATTCAAGATGCCATCAATTTCTGGTCCAAAGATCTCCATGCCAGATGTAGATTTCAACCTTAAAGGACCTAAATTGAAAGGAGAAGTTGATGTTTCAGTTCCAAAAGTTGAAGGGGAAATCAAAGCACCTAAAGTGGACATCAAAGGTCCAGACGTTGATATTGAGGGCCCTGAAGGCGGATTCAAAATGCCAAAAATCAAAATTCCATCATTTGGAGTTAAGGGTCCAAAGGTTGAAGGCCCTGATGTTGATGTTAGTCTTCCTAAAGGAGAAGCTGATATAAAAGGACCATCACTAGATATCAAGGCTCCAGAAGTTGATATTGAGGGACCTGACGGAAAAGTGAAAGGTCCAAAATTCAAGATGCCATCAATTTCTGGTCCAAAGATCTCCATGCCTGATGTGGATTTCAACCTTAAGGGCCCTAAGGTGAAAGGAGAAGTTGATGTCTCAGTGCCAAAGCTTGAAGGGGACAGTAAAGGTCCAGACGTTGATATTGAGGGCCCTGAAGGTGGATTCAAAATGCCAAAAATCAAAATGCCATCATTTGGAGTTAAGGGTCCAAAGGTTGAAGGCCCTGATGTTGATGTTCGTCTTCCCAAAGGAGAAGTTGATATAAAAGGACCATCACTAGATATCAGATCACCAGAAGTTGATATTGAGGGACCTGACGGAAAAGTGAAAGGTCCAAAATTCAAGATGCCATCAATTTCTGGTCCAAAGATCTCCTTGCCAGATGTGGATTTCAACCTTAAAGGACCTAAATTGGAAGGAGAAGTTGATGTTTCAGTTCCAAAAGTTGAAGGGGACCTCAAAGCACCTAAAGTGGACATCAAAGGTCCAGACGTTGATATTGAAGGCCCTGAAGGCGGATTCAAAATGCCAAAAATCAAAATGCCATCATTTGGAGTTAAGGGTCCAAAGGTTGAAGGCCCTGATGTTGATGTTAGTCTTCCTAAAGGAGAAGTTGATATAAAAGGACCATCACTAGATATCAAGGCACCAGAAGTGGATATTGAGGGGCCTGATGGAAAAGTGAAAGGTCCAAAATTCAAGATGCCATCAATTTCTGGTCCAAAGATCTCCATGCCAGATGTGGATTTCAACCTTAAAGGACCTAAATTGAAAGGAGAAGTTGATGTTTCAGTTCCAAAAGTTGAAGGGGACATCAAAGCACCTAAAGTGGACATCAAAGGTCCAGACGTTGATATTGAGGGCCCTGAAGGTGGATTCAAAATGCCAAAAATCAAAATGCCATCATTTGGAGTTAAGGGTCCAAAGGTTGAAGGCCCTGATGTTGATGTTAGTCTTCCCAAAGGAGAAGTTGATATAAAAGGACCATCACTAGATATCAAGGCGCCAGAAGTTGATATTGAGGGACCTGATGGAAAAGTGAAAGGTCCAAAATTCAAGATGCCATCAATTTCTGGTCCAAAGATCTCCATGCCAGATGTGGATTTCAACCTTAAAGGACCTAAATTGAAAGGAGAAGTTGATGTTTCAGTTCCAAAAGTTGAAGGGGAAGTCAAAGGTCCAGATGTTGATATTGAGGGTCCTGAAGGCGGATTCAAAATGCCAAAAATCAAAATGCCATCATTTGGAGTTAAGGGTCCAAAGGTTGAAGGCCCTGATGTTGATGTTAGTCTTCCAAAAGGAGAAGTTGATATAAAAGGACCATCACTAGATATCAATGCACCAGAAGTTGATATCGAGGGACCTGATGGAAAAGTGAAAGGTCCAAAATTCAAGATGCCATCAATTTCTGGTCCAAAGATCTCCATGCCAGATGTGGATTTCAACCTTAAGGGCCCTAAGGTGAAAGGAGAAGTTGATGTTTCAGTTCCAAAAGTTAAAGGGGACATCAAAGCACCCAAAGTGGACATCAAAGGTCCAGACGTTGATATTGAGGGCCCTGAAGGCGGATTCAAAATGCCAAAAATCAAAATGCCATCATTTGGAGTTAAGGGTCCAAAGGTTGAAGGCCCTGATGTTGATGTTAGTCTTCCCAAAGGAGAAGTTGATATAAAAGGACCATCACTAGATATCAAGGCACCAGAAGTTGATATTGAAGGACCTGATGGAAAAGTGAAAGGTCCAAAATTCAAGATGCCATCAATTTCTGGTCCAAAGATCTCCATGCCAGATGTGGATTTCAACCTTAAAGGACCTAAATTGAAAGGAGAAGTTGATGTCTCAGTTCCAAAAGTTGAAGGGGACATCAAAGCACCTAAAGTGGACATCAAAGGTCCAGATGTTGATATTGAGGGCCCTGAAGGCGGATTCAAAATGCCAAAAATCAAAATGCCATCATTTGGAGTTAAGGGTCCAAAGGTTGAAGGCCCTGATGTTGATGTTAGTCTTCCTAAAGGAGAAGTTGATATAAAAGGACCATCACTAGATATCAAGGCACCAGAAGTTGATATTGAGGGACCTGACGGAAAAGTGAAAGGTCCAAAATTCAAGATGCCATCAATTTCTGGTCCAAAGATCTCCATGCCTGATGTGGATTTCAACCTTAAGGCCCCTAAGGTGAAAGGAGAAGTTGATGTTTCAGTTCCAAAAGTTGAAGGGGACATCAAAGCACCTAAAGTGGACATCAAAGGTCCAGATGTTGATATTGAGGGCCCTGAAGGCGGATTCAAAATGCCAAAAATCAAAATGCCATCATTTGGAGTTAAGGGTCCAAAGGTTGAAGGCCCTGATGTTGATGTTAGTCTTCCTAAAGGAGAAGTTGATATAAAAGGACCATCACTAGATATCAAGGCACCAGAAGTTGATATTGAGGGACCTGACGGAAAAGTGAAAGGTCCAAAATTCAAGATGCCATCAATTTCTGGTCCAAAGATCTCCATGCCTGATGTGGATTTCAACCTTAAGGCCCCTAAGGTGAAAGGAGAAGTTGATGTTTCAGTTCCAAAAGTTGAAGGGGACATCAAAGCACCTAAAGTGGACATCAAAGGTCCAGACGTTGATATTGAGGGCCCTGAAGGCGGATTCAAAATGCCAAAAATCAAAATGCCATCATTTGGAGTTAAGGGTCCAAAGATTGAAGGCCCTGATGTTGATGTTAATCTTCCCAAAGGAGAAGTTGATATAAAAGGACCATCACTAGATATTAAGGCACCAGAAGTTGATATTGAGGGACCTGACGGAAAAGTGAAAGGTACAAAATTCAAGATGCCATCAATTTCTGGTCCAAAGATCTCCATGCCTGATGTGGATTTCAACCTTAAAGGACCTAAATTGAAAGGAGAAGTTGATGTTTCAGTTCCAAAAGTTGAAGGGGAAATCAAAGGTCCAGACGTTGATATTGAGGGCCCTGAAGGCGGATTCAAAATGCCAAAAATCAAAATGCCATCATTTGGAGTGAAGGGTCCAAAGGTTGAAGGCCCTGATGTTGATGGTAGTCTTCCTAAAGGAGAAGTTGATATAAAAGGACCATCACTAGATATCAAGCCACCAGAAGTTGATATTGAGGGACCTGATGGAAAAGTGAAAGGTTCAAAATTCAAGATGCCATCATTTTCTGGTCCAAAGATCTCCATGCCAGATGTGGATTTCAACCTTAAAGGACCTAAATTGAAAGGAGAAGTTGATGTTTCAGTTCCAAAAGTTGAAGGGGACCTCAAGGCACCTAAAGTGGACATCAAAGGTCCAGACATTGATATTGAGGGCCCTGAAGGCGGATTCAAAATGCCAAAAATCAAAATGCCATCATTTGGAGTTAAGGGTCCAAAGGTTGAAGGCCCTGATGTTGATGTTAGTCTTCCTAAAGGAGAAGTTGATATAAAAGGACCATCACTAGATATCAAGGCACCAGAAGTTGATATTGAGGGACCTGACGGAAAAGTGAAAGGTCCAAAGTTCAAGATGCCATCAATTTCTGGGCCAAAGATCTCCATGCCAGATGTGGATTTCAACCTTAAAGGACCTAAATTGAAAGGAGAAGTTGATGTCTCAGTTCCAAAAGTTGAAGGGGACATCAAAGCACCTAAAGTGGACATCAAAGGTCCAGACGTTGATATTGAGGGCCCTGAAGGTGGATTCAAAATGCCAAAAATCAAAATGCCATCATTTGGAGTTAAGGGTCCAAAGGTTGAAGGCCCTGATGTTGATGTTAGTCTTCCTAAAGGAGAAGTTGATATAAAAGGACCATCACTAGATATCAAGGCTCCAGAAGTTGATATTGAGGGACCTGACGGAAAAGTGAAAGGTCCAAAATTCAAGATGCCATCAATTTCTGGTCCAAAGATCTCCATGCCTGATGTGGATTTCAACCTCAAGGGCCCTAAGGTGAAAGGAGAAGTTGATGTTTCAGTTCCAAAAGTTGAAGGGGGCATCAAAGCACCTAAAGTGGACATCAAAGGTCCAGACGTTGATATTGAGGGCCCTGAAGGCGGATTTAAAATGCCAAAAATCAAAATGCCATCATTTGGAGTTAAGAGTCCAAAGTTTGAAGGCCCTGATGTTGATGTTCGTCTTCCCAAAGGAGAAGTTGATATAAAAGGACCATCACTAGATATCAAGTCGCCAGAAGTTGATATTGAGGGACCTGACGGAAAAGTGAAAGGTCCAAAGTTCAAGATGCCATCAATTTCTGGGCCAAAGATCTCCATGCCAGATGTTGATTTCAACCTTAAAGGACCTAAATTGAAAGGAGAAGTTGATGTCTCAGTTCCAAAAATTGAAGGGGACATCAAAGCACCTAAAGTGGACATCAAAGGTCCAGACGTTGATATTGAGGGCCCTGAAGGCGGATTCAAAATGCCAAAAATCAAAATGCCATCATTTGGAGTTAAGGGTCCAAAGGTTGAAGGCCCTGATGTTGATGTTAGTCTTCCTAAAGGAGAAGTTGATATAAAAGGACCATCACTAGATATCAAGGCTCCAGAAGTTGATATTGAGGGACCTGACGGAAAAGTGAAAGGTCCAAAATTCAAGATGCCATCAATTTCTGGTCCAAAGATCTCCATGCCTGATGTGGATTTCAACCTCAAGGGCCCTAAGGTGAAAGGAGAAGTTGATGTTTCAGTTCCAAAAGTTGAAGGGGGCATCAAAGCACCTAAAGTGGACATCAAAGGTCCAGACGTTGATATTGAGGGCCCTGAAGGCGGATTTAAAATGCCAAAAATCAAAATGCCATCATTTGGAGTTAAGAGTCCAAAGTTTGAAGGCCCTGATGTTGATGTTCGTCTTCCCAAAGGAGAAGTTGATATAAAAGGACCATCACTAGATATCAAGTCGCCAGAAGTTGATATTGAGGGACCTGACGGAAAAGTGAAAGGTCCAAAGTTCAAGATGCCATCAATTTCTGGGCCAAAGATCTCCATGCCAGATGTTGATTTCAACCTTAAAGGACCTAAATTGAAAGGAGAAGTTGATGTCTCAGTTCCAAAAATTGAAGGGGACATCAAAGCACCTAAAGTGGACATCAAAGGTCCAGACGTTGATATTGAGGGCCCTGAAGGCGGATTCAAAATGCCAAAAATCAAAATGCCATCATTTGGAGTTAAGGGTCCAAAGGCTGAAGGCCCTGATGTTGATGTTAGTCTTCCTAAAGGAGAAGTTGATATAAAAGGACCATCACTAGATATCAAGGCTCCAGAAGTTGATATTGAAGGACCTGACGGAAAAGTGAAAGGTCCAAAATTCAAGATGCCATCAATTTCTGGTCCAAAGATCTCCATGCCTGATGTGGATTTCAACCTTAAGGGCCCTAAGGTGAAAGGAGAAGTTGATGTTTCAGTTCCAAAAGTTGAAGGGGACATCAAAGCACCTAAAGTGGACATTAAAGGTCCAGACGTTGATATTGAGGGCCCTGAAGGCGGATTCAAAATGCCAAAAATCAAAATGCCATCCTTTGGAGTTAAGAGTCCAAAGTTTGAAGGCCCTGATGTTGATGTTCGTCTTCCCAAAGGAGAAGTTGATATAAAAGGACCATCACTAGATATCAAGTCGCCAGAAGTTGATATTGAGGGACCTGACGGAAAAGTGAAAGGTCCAAAGTTCAAGATGCCATCAATTTCTGGGCCAAAGATCTCCATGCCAGATGTGGATTTCAACCTTAAAGGACCTAAATTGAAAGGAGAAGTTGATGTCTCAGTTCCAAAAGTTGAAGGGGACATCAAAGCACCTAAAGTGGACATCAAAGGTCCAGACGTTGATATTGAGGGCCCTGAAGGCGGATTCAAAATGCCAAAAATCAAAATGCCATCATTTGGAGTTAAGGGTCCAAAGGTTGAAGGCCCTGATGTTGATGTTAGTCTTCCTAAAGGAGAAGTTGATATAAAAGGACCATCACTAGATATCAAGGCTCCAGAAGTTGATATTGAGGGACCTGATGGAAAAGTGAAAGGTCCAAAATTCAAGATGCCATCAATTTCTGGTCCAAAGATCTCCATGCCTGATGTGGATTTCAACCTTAAGGGCCCTAAAGTGAAAGGAGAAGTTGATGTTTCAGTTCCAAAAGTTGAAGGGGACATCAAAGCACCTAAAGTGGACATCAAAAGTCCAGACGTTGATATTGAGGGCCCTGAAGGCGGATTCAAAATGCCAAAAATCAAAATGCCATCCTTTGGAGTTAAGAGTCCAAAGTTTGAAGGCCCTGATGTTGATGTTCGTCTTCCCAAAGGAGAAGTTGATATAAAAGGACCATCACTAGATATCAAGTCACCAGAAGTTGATATTGAGGGACCTGACGGAAAAGTGAAAGGTCCAAAATTCAAGATGCCATCAATTTCTGGGCCAAAGATCTCCATGCCAGATGTGGATTTCAACCTTAAAGGACCTAAATTGAAAGGAGAAGTTGATGTTTCAGTTCCAAAAGTTGAAGGGGACATCAAAGCACCTAAAGTGGACATCAAAGGTCCAGACATTGATATTGAGGGCCCTGAAGGTGGATTCAAAATGCCAAAAATCAAAATGCCATCATTTGGAGTTAAGGGTCCAAAGGTTGAAGGCCCTGATGTTGATGTTAGTCTTCCTAAAGGAGAAGTTGATATAAAAGGACCATCACTAGATATCAAGGCACCAGAAGTTGATATTGAGGGACCTGAGGGAAAAGTGAAAGGTCCAAAATTCAAGATGCCATCAATTTCTGGTCCAAAGATCTCCATGCCTGATGTGGATTTCAACCTTAAGGGCCCTAAAGTGAAAGGAGAAGTTGATGTTTCAGTTCCAAAAGTTGAAGGGGACATCAAAGCACCTAAAGTGGACATCAAAGGTCCAGACGTTGATATTGAGGGCCCTGAAGGTGGATTCAAAATGCCAAAAATCAAAATGCCATCATTTGGAGTTAAGAGTCCAAAGTTTGAATGCCCTGATGTTGATGTTAGTCTTCCCAAAGGAGAAGTTGATATAAAAGGACCATCACTAGATATCACGGCACCAGAAGTGGATATTGAGGGACCTGATGGAAAAGTGAAAGGTCCAAAATTCAAGATGCCATCAATTTCTGGTCCAAAGATCTCCATGCCTGATGTGGATTTCAACCTTAAAGGACCTAAATTGAAAGGAGAAGTTGATGTTTCAGTTCCAAAAGTTGAAGGAGAAATCAAAACACCTAAAGTGGACATCAAAGGTCCAGATGTTGATATTGAGGGCCCTGAAGGCGGATTCAAAATGCCAAAAATCAAAATGCCATCATTTGGAGTTAAGGGTCCAGAGATTGAAGGCCCTGATGTTGATGTTAGTTTTCCTAAAGGAGAAGTTGATATAAAAGGACCATCACTAGATATCAAGGCACCAGAAGTTGATATTGAGGGACCTGATGGAAAAGTGAAAGGTCCAAAATTCAAGATGCCATCAATTTCTGGTCCAAAGATTTCCATGCCAGATGTGGATTTCAACCTTAAAGGACCTAAATTGAAAGGAGAAGTTGATGTTTCGGTTCCAAAAGTTGAAGGGGACATCAAAGCACCTAAAGTGGACATTGAAGGCCCAGACGTTGATATTGAAAGCCCTGGAGGAGGATTTAAAATGCCAAAAATGAAAATGCCATCATTTGGAATTAAAGGTCCAAAAGTTGATGCGCCCGATTTAGATGTAAGTCTTCCAAAAGGTGAATTGGATATAAAAGGTCCATCTATAGATATCGATACATCAGATCTTGACATTGAGGGGCCTGAGGGAAAAGTGAAAGGTTCAAAATTCAAGATGCCATCAATTTCTGGTCCAAAGATCTCCATGCCAGATGTGGATTTCAATCTTAAGGGCCCTAAATTGAAAGGCGATGTTGATGTTTCATTACCAAAATTTGAAGGGGACATCAAAGGTCCAGAGGTTGATATTGAGGGCCCTGAGGGAAAAGTGAAGGGTCCTAAAGTTGAAATAGAAGGGGCCAAAATTGACCTGGATATTTCAGGAGCTTCAGTGAAGAAATCTAAGTTCAAAATGCCAAGGTTTGGGTTGAAAGGCCCCAAAATCGAAGCGCCAGATGTTGATGTTAAAGTTCCCAAAGGTGACATCACTGTGGAAGCTAAAAGTCCAGAGGGTGGATTTAAGTTGCCAAAATTCAAAATGCCAAAATTTGGATTCAAATCGTCTAAAGCTGACATGCCAAGTATGGATGAATCGGATGTAAATGTTAACATCAAAAGTCCATCGGTTGACATAGAGGGTCCAGAAGGAAAAATCAAAGGTCCAAAAATCAAGATGCCAGCTGTCTCAGGGCCCAATATTAATTTGCCTGATGTGGACTTTAATCTTAAAGGCCCTAAATTAAAGGGGGATGTGGATATCTCAGTTCCCAAAATTGAAGGTGACCTTAAAGCACCAAAAGTTGAAATTGAAGGCCCAGATGTGGATTTTGAAGGACCAGAGGCTGCTTTGAACATGCCGAAAATCAAAATGCCATCATTTGGCCTCAAAGGTCCGAAAGTTGAGGGCCCTGATGTTGATATAGATCTACCAAAGGCAGATATTGCAGTCAAAGGCCCTAAGCTTGATATCAAAAGCCCAGATATTGACATTGAAGGGCCAGAGGGGAAAATCAAAGGTCCCAAATTTAAAATGCCAACTATATCGGGTCCAAAGATCTCCATGCCTGATGTGGACTTTAATCTTAAAGGCCCTAAAATAAAGGGGGACATGGATGTGTCTGTTCCCAAGGTTGAAGGTGACATTAAAGCACCGAAAGTAGACATTGAAGGTCCAGATTTTGATGTAGAAGGCACAGGAGGAGGCTTCAAAATGCCAAAATTCAAAATGCCATCATTTGGGGTCAAGGGGCCAAAACTTGAGGGCCCTGATATAGATCTACCAAAGGGTGATATTGATGTCAAAGGCCCTAAGATTGATATCAAAAGCCCAGATATTGATGTTGAAGGACCAGAAGGAAAAATCAAAGGTCCCAAATTCAAAATGCCAACTATATCAGGCCCAAAGATCTCAATGCCTGATGCGGACTTTAATCTTAAAGGCCCCAAAGTAAAGGGAGATATGGATATCTCAGTTGCAAAAATTGAAGGTGACATTAAAGCACCAAAAGTTGAAATTGAAGGCCCAGATGTGGATGTTGAAGGACCAGAGGGTGGTTTGAAGATGCCAAAAATCAAAATGCCATCATTTGGCCTTAAAGGTCCAAAAGTTGAGGGTCCTGATATTGATGTAAATCTTCCAAAGACAGATATTGATGTCAAAGGCCCTAAGATTGACATTCCACGCCCAGACATTGACATTGAAGGGCCAGAAGGGAAAATCAAAGGTCCCAAATTCAAAATGCCAACCATATCTGGTCCAAAGATCTCAATGCCTGATGTGGATATAAATCTGAAAGGACATAAAATAAAGGGGGATGTGGATGTGTCTGTTCCCAAGGTTGAAGGTGAAATTAAAGCACCGAAAGTAGACATTGAAGGTCCAGATTTTGATGTAGAAGGCACAGGAGGAGGCTTCAAAATGCCAAAATTCAAAATGCCATCATTTGGGGTCAAAGGGCCAAAAGTTGAGGGCCCTGATATTGACTTGAATCTACCAAAGGGAGATATTGATATCAAAGGCCCTAAGATTGATATCAAAAGTCCAGATATTGATGTTGAAGGACCAGAAGGAAAAATCAAAGGTCCCAAATTCAAAATGCCAACTATATCAGGCCCAAAGATCTCAATGCCTGATGTGGACTTTAATCTTAAAGGCCCTAAATTAAAGGGAGATATGGATATCTCGGTTCCCAAAATTGAAGGTGACATTAAAGCACCGAAAGTTGAAATTGAAGGCCCAGATGTGGATGTTGAAGGACCAGAGGGTGGTTTGAAGATGCCAAAAATCAAAATGCCATCATTTGGCCTCAAAGGTCCAAAGGTTGAGGGCCCTGATATTGATGTAAATCTACCAAAGACAGATATTGATGTCAAAGGCACTAAGATTGACATTGAAAGCCCAGACATTGACATTGAAGGGCCAGAAGGGAAAATCAAAGGTCCTAAATTCAAAATGCCAACCATATCTGGTCCTAAGATCTCAATGCCTGATATGGATTTTAATCTGAAAGGACCTAAAATAAAGGGGGATGTGGATGTGTCTGTTCCCAAGATTGAAGGAGACATTAAAGCACCGAAAGTAGACATAGAAGGTCCAGATTTTGATGTAGAAGGCACAGGAGGAGGCTTCAAGATGCCAAAATTCAAAATGCCATCATTTGGGGTCAAAGGGCCAAAAGTTGAGGGCCCCGATATTGACTTGAATCTACCAAAGGGAGATATTGATGTCAAAGGCCCTAAGATTGATATCAAAAGTCCAGATATTGATGTTGACAGACCCGAAGGAAAAATCAAAGGTCCCAAATTCAAAATGCCAACCATATCGGGCCCAAAGATCTCCATGCCTGATGTGGACTTTAATCTTAAAGGCCCTAAATTAAAGGGTGATATGGATATCTCAGTTCCCAAAATTGAAAGTGACATTAAAGCACCGAAAGTTGAAATTGAAGGCCCAGATGTGGATGTTGAAGGACCAGAGGGTGGTTTGAAGATGCCAAAAATCAAAATGCCATCATTTGGCCTCAAAGGTCCAAAGGTTGAGGGCCCTGATATTGATGTAAATCTACCAAAGGCAGATATTGATATCAAAGGCCCTAAGATTGACATTGAAAGCCCAGACATTGACATTGAGGGGCCAGAAGGGAAAATCAAAGGTCCCAAATTCAAAATGCCAACCATATCTGGTCCTAAGATCTCAATGCCTGATATGGATTTTAATCTGAAAGGACCTAAAATAAAGGGGGATGTGGATGTGTCTGTTCCCAAGATTGAAGGAGACATTAAAGCACCGAAAGTAGACATTGAAGGTCCAGATTTTGAAGTAGAAGGTACAGGAGGAGGCTTCAAGATGCCAAAATTCAAAATGCCATCATTTGGGGTCAAAGGGCCAAAAGTTGAGGGCCCCGATATTGACTTGAATCTACCAAAGGGAGATATTGATGTCAAAGCTCCTAAGATTGATATCAAAAGCCCAGATATTGATGTTGAAGGACCAGAGGGAAAAATCCTAGGTCCCAAATTCAAAATGCCAACTATATCAGGTCCAAAGATCTCCATGCCTGATGTGGACTTTAATCTTAAAGGCCCTAAATTAAAGGGAGATATGGATATCTCAGTCCCCAAAATTGAAGGTGACATCAAAACACCAAAACTTCAAATTGAAGGCCCAGATGTGGATGTTGAAGGACCAGGGGGTGGTTTGAAGATGCCAAAATTCAAAATGCCATCATTTGGGGTCAAAGGGCCAAAAGTTGAGGGCCCTGATATTGATATAAATCTACCAAAGACAGATATTGATGTCAAAGGCCCTAAAATTGACATTCAATGCCCAGACATTGACATTGAAGGGCCAGAGGGGAAAATCAAAGGTCCCAAATTCAAAATGCCAACCATATCTGGTCCAAAGATCTCAATGCCTGATATGGATTTAAATCTGAAAGGACCTAAAATAAAGGGGGACATGGAAGTGTCTGTTCCCAAGATTGAAGGAGACATTAAAGCACCGAAAGTAGACATTGAAGGTCCAGATTTTGATGTAGAAGGCACAGGAGGAGGCTTCAAGATGCCAAAATTCAAAATGCCATCATTTGGGGTCAAAGGGCCAAAAGTTGAGGGCCCCGATATTGACTTGAATCTACCAAAGGGAGATATTGATGTCAAAGGCCCTAAGATTGATATCAAAAGCCCAGATATTGATGTTGAAGGACCAGAAGGAAAAATCAAAGGTCCAAAATTCAAAATGCCAACTATATCGGGCCCAAAGATCTCTATGCCTGATGTGGACTTTAATCTTAAAGGCCCTAAATTAAAGGGAGATATGGATATCTCCGTTCCAAAAATTGAAGGTGACATCAAAGCACCAAAACTTGATATTGAAGGCCCAGATGTGGATGTTGAAGGACCAGGAGGTGGTTTGAAGATGCCAAAAATCAAAATGCCATCATTTGGGGTCAAAGGGCCAAAAGTTGAGGGCCCTGATATTGATGTAAATCTACCAAAGACAGATATTGATATCAAAGGCCCTAAGATTGACATTCAAACCCCAGACATTGACATTGACGGGCCAGAAGGGAAAATCAAAGGTCCCAAATTCAAAATGCCAACCATATCTGGTCCTAAGATCTCAATGCCTGATATGGATTTAAATCTGAAAGGACCTAAAATAAAGGGGGACATGGATGTGTCTGTTCCCAAGATTGAAGGAGACATTAAAGCACCAAAAGTAGACATTGAAGGTCCAGATTTTGATGTAGATGGCACAGGAGGAGGCTTCAAGATGCCAAAATTCAAAATGCCATCATTTGGGGTCAAAGGGCCAAAAGTTGAGGGCCCCGATATTGACTTGAATCTACCAAAGGGAGATATTGATGTCAAAGGCCCTAAGATTGATATCAAAAGCCCAGATATTGATGTTGAAGGACCAGAAGGAAAAATCAAAGGTCCCAAATTCAAAATGCCAACTATATCAGGCCCAAAGATCTCCATGCCTGATGTGGACTTTAATCTTAAAGGCCCTAAATTAAAGGGAGATATGGATATCTCAGTTCCCAAAATTGAAGGTGACATCAAAGCACCAAAAGTTGAAATTGAAGGCCCAGATGTGGATGTTGAAGGACCAGGTGGTGGTTTGAAGATGCCAAAATTCAAAATGCCATCATTTGGGGTCAAAGGGCCAAAGGTTGAGGGCCCTGATATTGATGTAAATCTACCAAAGACAGATATTGATGTCAAAGGCCCTAAGATTGACATTGAAAGCCCAGACATTGACATTGAAGGGCCAGAAGGGAAAATCAAAGGTCCCAAATTCAAAATGCCAACCATATCTGGTCCAAAGATCTCAATGCCTGATATGGATTTAAATCTGAAAGGACCCAAAATAAAGGGGGACATGGATGTGTCTGTTCCCAAGATTGAAGGAGACATTAAAGCACCGAAAGTAGACATTGAAGGTCCAGATTTTGATGTAGAAGGCACAGGAGGAGGCTTCAAGATGCCAAAATTCAAAATGCCATCATTTGGGGTCAAAGGGCCAAAAGTTGAGGGCCCTGATATTGACTTGAATCTACCAAAGGGAGATATTGATGTCAAAGGCCCTAAGATTGATATCAAAAGCCCAGATATTGATGTTGAAGGACCAGAAGGAAAAATCAAAGGTCCCAAATTCAAAATGCCAACTATATCAGGTCCAAAGATCTCTATGCCTGATGTGGACTTTAATCTTAAAAGTCCTAAATTAAAGGGGGATATGGATATCTCAGTTCCTAAGATTGAAGGTGACATTAACGCACCAAAACTTGAAATTGAAGGCCCACATTTGGATGTTGAAGGACCAGGAGGTGGTTTGAAGATGCCAAAAATCAAAATGCCATCATTTGGCCTCAAAGGTCCAAAATTTGAGGGCCCCGATGTTGATGTAAATCTACCAAAGACAGATCTTGATGTCAAAGGCCCTAAAATTGACATTCAAAGCCCTGACTTTGACATTGAAGGGCCAGAAGGGAAAATCAAAGGTCCTAAATTCAAAATGCCAACCATATCTGGTCCAAAGATCTCAATGCCTGATGTGGATTTAAATCTGAAAGGACCTAAAATAAAGGGGGACGTGGATGTGTCTGTCCCCAAGATTGAAGGTGACATTAAAGCACCGAAAGTAGACATTGAAGGCCCAGATTTTGATGTAGAAGGCACAGGAGGAGGCTTCAAGATGCCAAAATTCAAAATGCCATCATTTGGGGTCAAAGGGCCAAAGGTTGAGGGCCCCGATATTGACTTGAATCTACCAAAGGGTGATATTGATGTCAAAGGCCCTAAGATTGATATCAAAAGCCCAGATATTGATGTTGAAGGACCAGAAGGAAAAATCAAAGGTCCCAAATTCAAAATGCCATCTATATCCGGCCCAAAGATCTCAATGCCTGATGTGGACTTTAATCTTAAAGGCCCTAAATTAAAGGGAGATATGGATATCTCAGTTCCCAAGATTGAAGGTGACATCAAAGCACCAAAAGTTGAAATTGAAGGCCCACATGTGGATGTTGAAGGACCAGGGGGTGGTTTGAAGATGCCAAAAATCAAAATGCCATCATTTGGCCTCAAAGGTCCAAAATTTGAGGGCCCCGATGTTGATGTAACTCTACCAAAAACAGATATTGATGTCAAAGGCCCTAAAATTGATATTCAAAGCCCTGACATTGACTTTGAAGGGCCAGAAGGGAAAATCAAAGGTCCCAAATTCAAAATGCCAACCATATCTGGTCCAAAGATCTCAATGCCTGATGTGGATTTAAATCTGAAAGGACCTAAAATAAAGGGGGACATGGATGTGTCTGTTCCCAAGATTGAAGGAGACATTAAAGCACCAAAAGTAGAAATTGAAGGTCCAGATTTTGATGTAGAAGGCACAGGAGGAGGCTTCAAGATGCCAAAATTCAAAATGCCATCATTTGGGGTCAAAGGGCCAAAAGTTGAGGGCCCTGATATTGACTTGAATCTACCAAAGGGAGATATTGATGTCAAAGGCCCTAAGATTGATATCAAAAGCCCAGATATTGATGTTGAAGGACCAGAAGGAAAAATCAAAGGTCCCAAATTCAAAATGCCAACTATATCGGGCCCAAAGATCTCGATGCCTGATGTGGACTTTAATCTTAAAGGCCCTAAATTAAAGGGGGATATGGATATCTCAGTTCCTAAGATTGAAGGTGACATTAATGCACCAAAAGTTGAAATTGAAGGCCCACATTTGGATGTTGAAGGACCAGGAGGTGGTTTGAAGATGCCAAAAATCAAAATGCCATCATTTGGCCTCAAAGGTCCAAAATTTGAGGGCCCCGATGTTGATGTTAATCTACCAAAGACAGATATTGATGTCAAAGGCCCTAAAATTGACATTCAAAGCCCTGACTTTGACATTGAAGGGCCAGAAGGGAAAATCAAAGGTCCCAAATTCAAAATGCCAACCATATCTGGTCCAAAGATCTCAATGCCTGATGTGGATTTAAATCTGAAAGGACCTAAAATAAAGGGGGATGTGGATGTGTCTGTTCCCAAGATTGAAGGTGACATTAAAGCACCGAAAGTAGATATTGAAGGCCCAGATTTTGATGTAGAAGGCACAGGAGGAGGCTTCAAGATGCCAAAATTCAAAATGCCATCATTTGGGGTCAAAGGGCCAAAGGTTGAGGGCCCCGATATTGACTTGAATCTACCAAAGGGTGATATTGATGTCAAAGGCCCTAAGATTGATATCAAAAGCCCAGATATTGATGTTGAAGGACCAGAAGGAAAAATCAAAGGTCCAAAATTCAAAATGCCAACTATATCGGGCCCAAAGATCTCAATGCCTGATGTGGACTTTAATCTTAAAGGCCCTAAATTAAAGGGAGATATGGATATCTCAGTTCCCAAAATTGAAGGTGACATCAAAGCACCAAAAGTTGAAATTGAAGGCCCAGATGTGGATGTTGAAGGACCAGGGGGTGGTTTGAAGATGCCAAAAATCAAAATGCCATCATTTGGCCTCAAAGGTCCAAAATTTGAGGGCCCCGATGTTGATGTAACTCTACCAAAAACAGATATTGATGTCAAAGGTCCTAAAATTGACATTCAAAGCCCTGACATTGACTTTGAAGGGCCAGAAGGGAAAATCAAAGGTCCCAAATTCAAAATGCCAACCATATCTGGTCCAAAGATCTCAATGCCTGATGTGGATTTAAATCTGAAAGGACCTAAAATAAAGGGGGATGTGGATGTGTCTGTTCCCAAGATTGAAGGTGACATTAAAGCACCGAAAGTAGACCTTGAAGGTCCAGATTTTGATGTAGAAGGCACAGGAGGAGGCTTCAAGATGCCAAAATTCAAAATGCCGTCATTTGGGGTCAAAGGGCCAAAGTTTGAGGGCCCCGATATTGACTTGAATCTACCAAAGGGTGATATTGATGTCAAAGGCCCTAAGATTGATATCAGAAGCCCAGATATTGATGTTGAAGGACCAGAAGGAAAAATCAAAGGTCCAAAATTCAAAATGCCAACTATATCGGGCCCAAAGATCTCAATGCCTGATGTGGACTTTAATCTTAAAGGCCCTAAATTAAAGGGAGATGTGGATTTCTCAGTTCCCAAAATTGAAGGTGACATTAAAGCACCAAAAGTTGAAATTGAAGGCCCAGATGTGGATGTTGAAGGACCAGAGGGTGGTTTGAAGATGCCAAAAATCAAAATGCCATCATTTGGCCTCAGAGGTCCAAAATTTGAGGGTCCAGATGTTGATGTAAATCTACCAAAAACAGATTTTGATATCAAAGGCCCTAAAATTGACATTCAAAGCCCTGACATCGACTTTGAAGGGCCAGAAGGGAAAATCAAAGGTCCCAAATTCAAAATGCCAACCATATCTGGTCCAAAGATCTCAATGCCTGATGTGGATTTAAATCTGAAAGGACCTAAAATAAAGGGGGACATGGATGTGTCTGTCCCCAAGATTGAAGGTGACATTAAAGCACCGAAAGTAGACATTGAAGGTCCAGATTTTGATGTAGAAGGCACAGGAGGAGGCTTCAAGATGCCAAAATTCAAAATGCCATCATTTGGGGTCAAAGGGCCAAAAGTTGAGGGCCCCGATATTGACTTGAATCTACCAAAGGGAGATATTGATGTCAAAGGCCCTAAGATTGATATCAAAAGCCCAGATATTGATGTTGAAGGACCAGAAGGAAAAATCAAAGGTCCCAAATTCAAAATGCCAACTATATCGGGCCCAAAGATCTCCATGCCTGATGTGGACTTTAATCTTAAAGGCCCTAAATTAAAGGGAGATGTGGATTTCTCAGTTCCCAAAATTGAAGGTGACATTAAAGCACCAAAAGCTGAAATTGAAGGCCCAGATGTGGATGTTGAAGGACCAGAGGGTGGTTTGAAGATGCCAAAAATCAAAATGCCATCATTTGGCCTCAGAGGTCCAAAAGTTGAGGGCCGTGATATTGATGTAAATCTACCAAAGACAGATATTGATATCAAAGGCCCTAAGATTGACATTGAAAGCCCAGACATTGACATTGAAGGGCCAGAAGGGAAAATCAAAGGTCCCAAATTCAAAATGCCAACCATATCTGGTCCAAAGATCACAATGCCCGACATGGAGTTCAATCTTAAAGGCCCTAAAATAAAGGGGGATTTTGATTTGTCTGTTCCCAAGATTGAAGGTGACATTAAGGCACCCAAAGTTGACATTGAAGGACCTAATATCAATATGGAGGGAGCAGAAGGTTTTAATATCCCTAAAATCAAAGTGCCGTCCTTTGGAATTAAGGGGCCAATAGTTGATGCTGATGCTGAAGTAAATGTTCCCAAAGTTGAAGCTGACATAAAAGGACCAGTCTTGGATATCAAAGACCCTAAGCTTGGCAAGGGTATTGAAGGCCCTGATGTGGACATCAGTTTGAAGGGAAAGAAAGGCAAATTGAAGGCGCCGAAGGTGAAGGGGAAGATGAAAACTGATATTAATGTTGATTCTAAAACTGGCAATGTTGAGCTATCTGCAGACTCACCTGACTTGTATCTTAAAGGACCTAAGGTTAAGAAGCCATTGTTTGGAAAGTTACATTTTCCTGATGTGGAATTTGACATCAAATCTCCAAAGGTTAAAGGAGGTGGTTCAGTGTCTGGAAATTCAAAATCAGTTGAATTTGATTCATCACCTGGGAGTCTTAAAGCAGATACACCAGGTGTTGCTATTCAGTCACCAAACGTTAGCTTGGAGGGCCCAGACGTCAAAGCTAAAAAAACCAAAATCAAAATGCCAAAGTTAATCTCAGGATCCAAGGTAAAATCTGCGGATGTTGACATCAATATTCCGAAGCTACAATCGCCTGAAATGAGTATGAATCTGGGTGCTTCCGATGCTAGTTTAGAAGGGCAAGGCATAAAAATTAAGGGCAGTGTAACAGACCCTGAGATAAAAGGGAGCTTGGAAGGTAGAGTGAAGGGGCACACAGATGCAGAAGGCTTTAAAGCAGAAGGATTTCAAGGTGTAGAGCTGAATATGCCAACTGCAAAGCTTAAAGTACCCCATGTACACTCTTCAGATGAGAAAACAGGAGAAATAGGCATGCATACAGATGTTGCAGTATCAAGTGCAATAGAGTATACTGAGGGTAATGTAACCTTTCCTAAGATTAAAGTGCCAAAATTTGGAATAGCTTTGCCTCAGGTAGAAGGAAGGGAGATTTGCATGGATGTAGGGTCAGGAGAATTAACTGCTAGTGGTAATGTTAGTTCAAGTCTGGAGGTGCCATGTCCAGATTCAAAAAGCAGTGGTGGGAAAGTCAAAGTCAAAAAGCCACGATTCTTTGGCAAGTCTAAAGCTAAGGGTGGAAGTGCAGCTGATCTCACCTTTCAGGGACCTGAAGTTGAAGGTACAGTTGAGGGGGGTGCCAAAGTGTCTAAAGGATTGAGTGCAAGTTCTGGGGAGCTTATAGGTGGAAAGATGGCAGAGGGGAGTTCAGGTTTAAAAATTTCACCTAAGAGTAAATCTGCTTCACTTGATCTTTACAAGAAATCAAAGCACCGTTCCTCATCATTCAGTGATGAAGGAGAACTTGCTTCCCCCTCTTCTGTAGAAGGGCATTTACAGACAGAAGGTGGTAACATTTCAGTGGATGTTGGAGGGGCTAAAGTGAAAGGCAAAAAAGGAGTGCTGAAGTTTGGCACATTTGGTGGGTTTGGCTCAAAATCCAAGGGTTCATATGAAGTGACACTTGGAGAAGATAGTGAAGACAGGATTGAAGGAGCTGGAGGAGTTGTTTCCCCTTCCAAGAAGTCTAGAGTGTCATCATCATCTAGCAGTGATAGTGTTTCAAAGGGTGGTTTTCGCTTTCCAAGAGTTGAAATTGCTGTTTCACCTAAGAAATAATGTTGTGATATGATTAAAAGGCACTATTGTTTTGCCTTTCTATATGCTATGAATTCACATACACTCTAATGCTTTATACTAGACAGCTACTTTATAAGCCTCGTCTAACTTCAGTGCACTGTCATAAATGTAGACATTTTGTCCAGTTTCCTTTTAGCATTCCAAATAATAGTCCTTTCATTTTGCTGGGGTACATGTCCTGTCTTTTAACTGTAAATAAGAGAAATCTGTATTGTAATTTTCATTATCACTTGTAAATAGGAAAAAAAAAAAAGTCTACCATCACATTTTCTATCCACTACCACACCAATGTTGAAATGGCATATTTGCATCTGGTTTTTAACACTTTTTGGTGATATGATAATTATATTTTTGTATTTGTTAATCTTTAGGGGAAATGGTTTAGCAAGCATCTGTCATAAATATTATCTCTATTGTTATTTTACTGTTAACAAGTTGTATGTGCCTTTCATATACTGTTTCATCAAAACAAACCCAGAACATTTAATATAAGTGAGATTTTATAATTTTGAAATCAAGTCTGTATAATACTAAAAAGTGAATTTTTAAAAGTGACAGTTCATCCAAATGACATTTTATATTTCAGACCTGTAAAAATGTAAATAAACTGCTGATACACTTTAATACATTGGGAATGATCCTTTTTAGCACCAAATAAACCAATAAGCCAATAACAATACCCCACCCCCCCAAAAAAAATTTAATTTGACCCAGTGAATGGCTGTGCTGGAATTTGTTGATTTGTTGATTCACTGTCATCTGCAAAACCAAATAAAGTGTTCAGTTATCAGTGTGTATATGTATTGAGTATCTACAAAAAATTTATAGCTCACTCATTAGAGTGAGGAAAATGTTGTAAATCAGATCTTACAACTGCTCTTAAAAACAACCAACATCCTAACTCACTTATGAAATGTTATGTAAGCCAAGGAAACAGGAAATGATGCCAGGTTTCCTGATTGCTTAGACTCCACCAATAAGACCGGTGTGGAGGGAAGTACCCTCTTTCTACAGAGAGGAAAATGCTTTCTAGTCTGTGTTACCACAGAGGGATATAAAGAACAAAGATTTACTTAAAGCGAAGAAAAGTTTCTTTTCATTAGATAGATAGACATGGTGTACTGTTAGTAAAAAGTCATAGGCTGCTTACTGACAGGGATATATTTTCTTGTTCCATTTGGAAGGTAAGATCCCTTTCCTTTTTATTAGTATCCTACTGTGTAATATGAATGACAACACATTAAGTGATTACTAAGTTATCACGTATGAATAAATGAAACTTCAGTGATTTATATAATTCTGTATAATTACTGGCAACATTCAATAATGTGAAACAAAATTAATACAAAAAATATATTGTTAGTGTTACTTAAATAAATAAATAAATAAAATCAGTGTGACAAATGTAAGATCCAGGACTTGGTTAACACTAAGTTTATTCTGGAAGACAATATAAAGTATTCTGGAAAACAGTATAAAATGCATCTCTTCATTTGTGATATGTCTGCCAACTATTTCCAGTGATCACGGAGCTTGTCTTTGTCTGGTGGCAGTTCAGTAACAAAAAGCAATAGCATTTACAGATTATATAGCATTGCTTGCATAAATATTTATTATATTGAATTATTATATAATATATAGACAATATATTATAGATATTTGACATTTTACAATATGATTTCTGCTGCTTTTCATATAAGTGTATATATGGATAACTATTTTGACTTAAAATTAAAATATTCAAGACAGCTAGATTATATATATGTGCATCTCAAAAAATTTGAATCTCATGGAAAAGTTAATTTTTTCCCGTAATTTAATTAAAAAAGTGGACCTTTCATGTATTCTAGATTCATTACACATAAAGTGAAATATTTCAAGCCTTTATTTTTGTTTTAATCTTGATTATGGCCTATAGCTCATGGAAATCAAAAATCCAGTTTCTCAAAATAATAGAATAAAGAATTTATAATACAGAAATGTTGAACTGAGAAGAGCTCTAATCAGCTAATTAACTCAAAACACCTGCAAAGGTTTCCTGAGCCTTTAATCTCTTGGTCTGGTTCAGTACACATACTGTTTGCAGAGTGCTGTATCAATGCATATTCATGGAACGTTGGCTGGAAGGGAAAAGTGTGGTAGGAAAAGGTGCACAAGCAACAGGGATGACTGCATCTTTGAGAGGATTATCAAGCAAAGCCGATTCAAGAACTTGGGGGAGCTTCGCAAGGAGTGGACTTAGGCTGGAGTCAGTGCATCAAGAGCCACCACACACAGACATGTCCAGGAAATGGGCTACAAGTGTTGCATTCCTAGTGTTAAGCCACTCCAGAACCAGAGAGCATCTTAACTGAGCTAAGGAGAAAAAGAACTGGACCGTTGCTCAGTGGTCCAAAGTCCTCTTTTCAGGTGAAAGTAAATTTTGCATTTCATTTGGAAATCAAGGTCCCAGAGTCTGGAGGAAGAGTGGAGAGGCACAGAATCCTAGTTGCTTGAAGTCCAGTGTGAAGTTTCCACAGTCAGTGATGATTTGGGGTGCCATGTCATTTGCTGGTGTTGGTCCAGTTTGTGTGTTTTCTCAAGTCGATAGTCAATTCATCTTCCAGGACTGAGCCGCTAAAAAGTGAGCGGTTGTTGCGTCCGCATTAAGACCACTACAGCGTATCGCGAGACTCGCGACCTCATTATACGTGATATCAACTAATTATTAAAACTACATATATTCATTAATATTTAACAGTAACGGAGGAACGCCACCAAATGCCAGCGAAGTAAAAGTACATTTATTTGATTACAAATTAACTTGAGTAAGAGTATAAGTATGACCAGTTTTTTATATATATATATATATATATATATATATATATATATATATATATATAAGTACAAACCTTGTTATAGATTTTTATTTTATGACTTCTACATTATCAAGTCAGTAAAAAAAGCATATTTGCTCTACAGCATTTCTTTGCATGTATAGTACTTTTACAGTATATATATATATATATATATATATATATATATATATATATACATACAGTATCTAACAAAAGTGAGTACACCCTTCACATTTTTGTAAATATTTTATTATAACTTTTCATGGGACAACACTGACGAAATGACACTTTGCTACAATGTAAAGTAGTGAGTGTACAGCTTGTATAACAGTGTAAATTTGCTGTCCCCGCAAAATAACTCAACACACAGCCATTAATGTCTAAACAGCTGGCAACAAAAGTGAGTACACCCCTAAGTCGAAATGTCCAAATTGGGCCCAATTAGCCATTTTCCCTCCCCGGTGTCATGTGACCCGTTAGTGTTACAAGGTCTCAGGTGTGAATGGGGAGCAGGTGTGTTAAGTTTGGTGTTATCGTGCTCACACTCTCTCATACACTGGAAGTTCAACATGGCACCTCATGGCAAAGAACTCTCTGAGGATCTGAAAAAAAGAATTGTTGCTCTACATAAAGATGGCCTACGCTATAAGAAGATTGCCAACACCCTGAAACTGAGCTGCAGCACGGTGGCCAAGACCATACAGCGGTTTAACAGGACAGGGCCCACTCAGAACAGGCCTCGCCATGGTCGACCAAAGAAGTTGAGTGCACGTGCTCAGCATCATATCCAGAGGTTGGCTTTGCAGAATAGACATATGAGTGCTGCCAGCATTGCTGCAGAGGTTGAAGGAGTGGGGGGTCAGCCTGTCAGTGCTCAGACCATACGCCGCACACTGCATCAAATTGGTCTGCATGGCTGTCGTCCCAGAAGGAAGCCTCTTCTAAAGATGATGCACAAAAAAGCCCACAAACAGTTTGCTGCAGACAAGAAGACTAAGGACATGGATTACTGGAACCATGTCCTGTGGTCTGATGAGACCAAGATAAACTTATTAGGTTCAGATGGTGTCAAGCGTGTGTGGCGGCAACCAGCTGAGGAGTACAAAGACTTGTACTTGTACAAAGACTTGTGTCTTGCCTACAGTCAAGCATGGTGGTGGAAGTGTCATGGTCTGGGGCTGCATGAGTGCTGCCGGCACTGGGGAGCTACAGTTCATTGAGGGAACCATGAATGCCAACATGTACTGTGACATACTGAAGCAGAGCATGATCCCCTCCCTTCGGAAACTGGGCCGCAGGGCAGTATTCCAACATGATAACGACCCCAAACACACCTCCAAGACGAACACTGCCTTGCTAAAGAAGCTGAGGGTAAAGGTGATGGACTGGCCAAGCATGTCTCCAGACCTAAACCCTATTGAGCATCTGTGGGGCATCCTCAAACGGAAGCGCAAGGTCTCTAACATCCACTAGCTCTGTGATGTCGTCACGGAGGAGTGGAAGAGGACTCCAGTGGCAACCTGTGAAGCTCTGGTGAACTCCATGCCCAACAGGGTTAAGGCAGTGCTGGAAAATAATGGTGGCCACACAAAATATTGACACTTTGCGCCCAATTTGGACATTTTCACTAAGGGGTGTACTCACTTTTGTTGCCAGCGGTTTAGACATTAATGGCTGTGTGTTGAGTTATTTTGAGGGGACAGTAAATTTACACTGTTATACAAGCTGTACACTCACTACTTTACATTGTAGCAAAGTGTAATTTCTTCAGTGTTGTCCCATGAAAAGATATAATAAAATATTTACAAAAATGTGAGGGGTGTACTCACTTTTGCGAGATACTGTATATATATTCCAATTTTCATTGCCTCATTGCGAAGTCTTACCTTCTATCTGGATTACAAGTCTGAAACTTTATGCCTGAGAGTATGTTTCTTTTTTACTCACTTTTGTGAGTCAATATTTGGTGTGACCACCCTTTGCCTTCAGAACAACATCAATTCTTTTAGGTACACTTGCACAAAGTCAGGGATTTTGTAGGCATATAATCAGGTGTATGATTAAACAATTATACCAGACAGGTGCTAATGATTATCGATTCAATATATAGGTTCAATAACTGAAAAAGAAACAGCTGTGTAGGAGGAACAGCCAAACTCAGCTAACAAAGTGAGGTTGCTGAAAACAGTTTATATATATATATATATATATATATATATATATATATATATATATATATATATATATATATATATATATATATATATATATATACACACACTTGCAATCACAATTATCCAACCCCCATTGCAAATCAGGTTTATTGTCAAAATCAGCTGTTTGCAATGAACAAATCAAACAAAAGCAATTGAAATACTTCAACACAACGAATGCTTCATGGCAAGCATTTTTACTACTTAGTAGAGCACCCTTTTGCTGTTATGACCTGCTGCAAACGAGCTGCATAGCCAGACACCAGCTTCTGGCAGCGTTCCTGAGGAATCTTTGCCCATTCCTCATGAGCAATGGCCTCTAGTTCAGTAATATTCTTGGGTTTGAGTGCTGCAGCCGCCTTCTTCAAATCCCAAATCCTTTTGCAGTCACTCGAGGGTTTTTCACAACCTGTCTTCTCAGAAATCTGGTTGCTTCCTTTTTCTGCCCTGTCCAGGTATTTCATGTATTTTCTACCCCTAGCCAGTTCAGGTATTTTATGTGTTCCAGCTCAAGCACACCTGGTGCAACTAATGAAGCCCTTGATTAATTGCATCAAGTGTGTTTGAGACAACACTTGTTTTGCATATTTGTGCTGTTGTGAGCGATTCTATTCAGGGGGTTGAGTAATTTTGAAACTAGAGAAGTCATTATAAGTTGCATCTTCAGTTGAATTTGGGGAAACCACTTGAAGCATTTGTTGTGTTGAAGTATTTCAATTGCTTTTGTTTGATTTGTTCATTGCAAACAGCTGAAAGTCTGTAAATTTTGACAATAAACCTGACTTGCAATGGGGGTTGAATAATTTTGATTGCAACTGTGTGTGTGTGTGTGTGTTAGGGATGGGCATTTTGGTCATTTTGTCTAGGTAATTACTCGAGTACTTTTTACATTTTTTACATGTTTTACATTTCTGGTCTCTGGTGTTTACAGTCAAATTAGCATATGTTCCTAGCTGATAATGTGATGTTAAACTTGTGAAAATGGCTAAAAAATGCATAATGCAGACACTTTACAGTGTCACGATGACCGTCTTTTGACAGTGCCTCCCACGTCAAAGTTTAATGACTGGGTAGATGACATGAAGCTATGGCCCGAAGTTAGCTACATTGATATAATGAACTACTTCGGTTTCTCTGAAGGTGTTTAATGGCAAAGAACTCAGAAATTACAAAAGCACAGAAGTATTCTAGTACAGAAGCACAGAATTACCTGCACAGCAATAAAATTGGCCAGGTTTTGTACAGGAAACACGGCAACTTTATTTTCTTGAAAGCAGACTTAGCTCAGTTAGAAAGTTAGCAGCTTGGGTAACTAGCTTTCGCCACTTGGTAACAGGTGGGCCTTCATATTCTAGATACAGTTCCAGATTGGGGTGATGTTTGGAGGGCTTTTTTGTCCACAAAATGACAAGATCACACAAACCTTCTTTGGGGGGTATTTTAACTTCAACCTTTAAAAAAAGCCATGCTCATTTCCTCTTGCCAATATTTGGCATAGAATGCAAGGCATATGGCACCAGGCACAGACATTCTTTTCAGGTTTGCTGGTGCTCAAAACAAGTATTTTCCAGGAATTTCTAAAGTTTATTGCTGCTGTTGTGGTAGCCAACGACAGCACAGCTTGACCCTGAGCTCATTTTTATTCTTACTAACACTCACAAAGTTTCTGTTTAAGTAATTCAGTCGCTCTCTTTAGCCAGTTTTAATAAGGGTTTAAGAGATGGGAACAGAAAAACAGTACAACTGAAGTTAGAATCCATCATGGAGGCGCTCATTGGTTTCTCAGGAAAATTGTGGATATTGTCATAATGTGAATACCCACTGGCCAAAATCCCGGTTATCATAATTACAGTAGTATGCTGTTTTTGTAGTATGTAATATGTTTAATGTGGTATGTAGTATGTAATTATTATAGTAGTGCTGTTTGTGTGGCTGACAGAAACGTGTAAAAGCAAATAACTGATCACTGATGTTTCTTTCGAGTACTCGAGTACCCATGTGTGTGTGTGTGTGTGATCAAGACTTAGACTTCCATTTAAAAAAAAATAGAAATATAAAACAATTTTGCCAGTGGCTCAAAACCCCACTATCCTCCTCAAGATAAGAATAGGTGAAATGCTTCACCATGGGCACTGTTATTCAGGAAAGCTGAAAACATGAAAAAGTAAACTGTTTTGTAGACTTCACAGCAAAAGAGTCAACTTTGTCACAGCACATAGTAAATTAATCATTTACTCTCTTTTAAATTTTTTTTTTTTACTTAACAGGCTGGATGTAATAAACAATATCTCCTCAGAAGATATGTATGACACATTACATTCATAACATTTCATTTATATAGGCAGATAATTAATATAGTATTGCTCCTGCAATGTAGGGGTTTTACCTGTAAAGTAATTTTTGGACTCATCTTTGCAATAAAAACATCAGCCAACATATATTCTGCTTTGCTCCAAAATTCACTTTATTATATTCATTAACTCAGTGAAGATGCATGTCTCAGCCCATGTCAATTACAATATTTAATTAAAGTAGTGTATCATGATGAACACAGCTTCTGGCATCACATTGCTCTACTGCTTTATAGCTACATGTTGCAATTTGTCTCTTACTCAGTATGGACATCCCTCAAAATACATCTATAGACTTTATGCTTAAAAAAAGGTATCATACGACCTCTGCACTTAAATGTTTAACTGTCGCTGAGGTTTGAGGTTCACAGAACGATCATATATTTTTTCTGGATGCTTTCTTGCGAAGAGAGATTGAACCTATGTCCCATGAGACCTCATCAGATGAAAAGACTGTACAATATGTGTGTGTGTGTGTGTGTGTGTGTGTGTGTGTGAGAGAGAGAGAGAGAGAGAGAGAGAGAGAGAGAGAGAGAGAGAGAGAGAGAGAGAGAGAGAAACAAGTGTACGTGTGCATGTGTGAGCATAAAATAGATCTGCAGAGTGCAAGCTAGAGGAAAAGAGGATCTTGCTTGTCGAGGATGATAGCGCTGCTGCCTGTCCTTCCCGTGCTACATGATTTACTTCACTAGGATCTGACCTCTGTCTTCTGTCATTTGGTACTGTCTCTGTTCAACATCATTAGCTGTTGGAAACTGGGCTGGGCTTTTGGAAGTGCTTCTCATTTTGGTTGTATGCAGAAAGGCACAGAGCAGCAGAGGAGAGGAAAAGAAGGCAATAGACAGAGAGTCTATCATGCGTGTGCTATAACTGAACAGCAGGAGCAGCAGACAGAGTTGGAAGGGGGGGTCTCAGACAAAAGCTGCAGACACTGTTCGCTCACCGACCACAACAAGCAACCAAAGACAAAAGAAGAAGGAGAATCTATTGAACGTAAGACTCAGGCTCTTTGCCTCCTTATTGTCAGGATTCCATGAGCCACTGGCACCACGTTGAGAGCATATAGGATGTCTGTGTCAGGGAAGAAGGAGTTTGATGTAAAACAGATCCTTAGACTTCGCTGGCGCTGGTTCAGTCATTCCTCTCAGACATCAGCAGGAAATGGGGGGTACATTCAGCAAGAGGGATTCGAGCATGGGGGGACACCAATCCAGAGCCGCCTAAAGAGTCACTCATGGGATAGAGGAGGACTTCGTAAGAGCAACAGCCCAGTGCACAGCATTCTGTCTCCCACCCCTGGTTCAACACCTGTCTATGTCAGGACGGGCAGTCAATCATGGCACCAGCAGAACATCATCCAGCACCTCCAGGTCAGCGAGGAGTCTCCGAAAAACAGTTCTCCGTCTAGTGCCAGTAAAGAGAATGGCAAGATCAGACAGGAGAATTTGAAGAGCAACCCAGAGGAGTGCCCTGAGGAGGAAGCCACGGACAGGTAAAAAAAAACAAAAAAACAACAAAAACCTCAAACGCAGAAATAGAAACTGAGAGACAGACCTGTGAAGATATGCCTGCAGCTGTTAACTAGCAACACAGAGGAACCACTTATTTTACACCTGGATACACTTTCCTCTGTATTTATTACATGATGTAATGAATTACTCAGCCTACTGGCAAAGTTGAATGGCAGAGCTTATGTTATGGCAGTGGGTGGATTTACAGTAAGCCGTACAGAGCGTCAGTCATGGTTGGTTTAATCACCATTATGTAGAGAATACTGTATTTAACTGTCACTTCAGTCAAGCTGATTATGCCAGTTACACAAACTCAATAATGGCAGGGTTTGTTTTATTGTCATTTGCTGTGTTTACTACTCAGCATTGCTAATATGTTGGCTCCTCAGAGGATATCATTTTCCAATTAACTCCACCATGCAGCTGCCACCACTGTTCACCTGGGGACAGTTCATTCACATTGCACATGGGGTGCAGAAACATAGCTCTTTGAAATATCTGTAGATAAATTATTCATTAGGCCGACATCTTGCTGGCAACAGCAGAGGCAACCCAGGCTTGTGCTTTTATCACACATACAGCACATACTGAAAGATACAGCAATATGTGCAGGGGTTTTTGCCATTTTGTATCTAATGTATCTGTAATTTCATATTTCAGTGCATACTAATTCAGTCCTGTTCAGAATTTTAAATGTTACAGCAGGGATACTACTGCAGTAGAGAGTACGGGAGCAAGTGTTAAAAACTGGGAAGGACAAAACCATGAATTAGTTGTAGAGGGGACAGAAGTTTCAGTGTAATTCTGTTAAAGAGTAATAAATGTGTTTAATGGAATAAAAGAAATGAATTTCCAGAGCTGCTCCTATTCATGCCTTGTGTACTGGGGAATCAAGGGAAAATGCCCATTTATTTATCTTCTTATAGATGACTCTAGCTTAGTGTCTCTGTCTCATGGAGTCTGAGCTAAGAGGGAACACTTTAAAATGCACCATGTGATACAATACAATGTCATGTCAGGGAATATACAATATGGATATATGACTGCAACATATGTAAGCATATCATCAACAACAGATTTATCATATCCGTTTTAATGTATCTGTTTAAATTTAACTGTAGTTTGTGGTGAAGCTACTTCAGCTAGCACCCAGGCAAACACAAACATGGCAACACAAGTATAATAATCCCTGATACATGATACTTTGTTAAATAATGAGCCTATAATAATTAATCCCATGGTTGCAGACTCATTCAGGTATATTCTATGTGGCTTTTTTTTTTTTTTACCACATTTTTCTTTTTTCTTTTCACTAAATAATATGCCTTATATGAATAACTAAATAATAAGCTAGGAGTCAAAGGAGATAAACTTAGCATCCATGATATTATAGCATTGATTGTGATATTCAAATCAACAACAGATTACCTGCATCACATCATTAAACAAAAGTAGCCCATACATTTCAAAAGCTTTACAGAGATAATTTGCTTTATATTTTATCTAACTATAAGTGGTGCAACCACAATGTTACCTCTGACCATTAACAAGTTACTAAGAATTTACTCTTTGACATACAACCCCAATTCCAAAAAAGTTGGGACACTGTAAAAAATGTAAATAAACACAGAATGCAATGATGTGCAAATATTTTATTCATAACAGAACATAGAAAACATATCAAATGTTTAAACTGAGGAAATGTACCATTTTAAGGAAAAAATAAGGTAATTTAGAATTTGATAGCAGCAACAGATTTCAAAAAAGTTGGGACAGGGCCATGTTTACCACTGTGTAGCATCCCCTCTTCTTTTAACAACAGTCCGTATACGTCTGGGAACTGAGGAGACCAGTTGCTGGAGTTTTGGGAGAGGAATGTTGTCCCATTCGTGTCTCTTTAGTCCAGAGGACACAGTGTCCATGGTTTCCAAAAAGAATTTCAAATTTCGATTTGTCTGACCATAGAACAGTTTTCCACTTTGCCTCAGTCCATTTTAAATGAGCTCTGGCCCAGAGAAGATGGTGGAGTTTCTGGATTATGTTCACATATGGCTTCATCTTTGCATGATAGAGCTTTAACCTGCATTTGTGGATGGCATGGCAAACTGTTTTCACAGACAATGAGTTCTGGAGGTGTTTCTGAGCCCATGCAGTGATTTCCATTACAGAATCATGCCTGTTTTCAATGCAGTGCCTCCTGAGGGCCCGTAGATCACGGGCATGCAATATTGATTTTCGCCCTTGTCCCTTGCATAGAGATTTCTCCAGATTCTTGGAATCTTTTGATGATATTGTGTACTGTAGATTATGAGATATTCAAAGTCTTCACAATTTTAGGTTGAGGAACATTATACTGAAATTGTTCCACAATTTGTAGATGTGTCAGGTAATGGGTAGAGATGGAGGTAAAGGCAGATGCAATCGTAGTCCTTGACGGAGCCCCCCCTTAACGCACGGCTCCTAACGCACGCAACAATTTTAGGAGGGGGTCCCGAACACCCAGACCAGATGTCCCTCTGCATCTCTAAATTCCATCGGGGATGTGGGGTGGCGTCCTCCGAACTGCAGCGAGATGCAGCACTATCCCTGGCCTGGCTTGGGCATGGAGCGACGGCTACCATGCAGCCGATGGGGGGAATGAAGCTGAAGGCGGAGCCCGAGGGAGGAGCGACAACCGCCATGGAGCCAGAGGGGGAAGCAACACTCTCCACAAGGTCAGAGGGAGGAGCGAAGTCAGATGGCTGAGCGACGTCCTCAGCCAAGCAGGAAGACGGAGCGATGTCCTCAGTGGAGTGAGAAGGTGGAGCAACGTCCGAAGCGGAGCCTGGCATAGTGACGTTCGAGGTGGCCCAGGAAGGTAAAGCAGAGCTTTTGTCCTCACCGGGCGACGGAGTAATGTCCTCAGCTGAACAGGGAGGCTGAGCGGTGTCCTCAGCTGAACAGGGAGGCTGAGCGGCATCCTCAGCTGAACAGGGAGGCTGAGCGGCGTCCTCAGCTGAACAGGGAGGCTGAGCGGCATCCTCAGCTGAACAGGGAGGCTGAGTGGCGTCCTCAGCTGAACAGGGAGGCTGAGCGGCATCCTCAGCTGAACAGGGATGCTGAGCGGTGTCCTCAGTCAAGCAGGGAGGCTGAGCGGCGTTCTCCGTTGGCCTGGCAGGCAGTGCGAGTTTTGCAGTAGGGGAGGGAGGGTGGGTAAAGATCTTACGCATGGCTTCTAGCCATACTTCTGTGGACCTGATCCACGAACCTCTCCCCCGTGGCTCCTTCTTCAGGGCTTCCAGGATCTTCTCCTGCTTAGCAAAAAAATCCACTGTATCCATTTTAAGGTCTTTCGTTCTGTCAGGTAACGGGTAGAGATGGAGGCGAAGGCAGATGCAAGTGCAGATTTAAACTTTAATAAAGAGTGAAAACAAAATGCAAAAACAGAAACTAGGAACGCACAAGGCTTTGAAATAAACATAAATCAATGACCATAACATGAAACACGAAACTGTGGTAAGAAAGACAAACGAAAGACAAAGTGTGCAGTGAAAGTGTGTATATACAAGTGCTCATTAGTTCCAAATCAGGTGAATCAGGTGCTGACAGTCATGTGATGGAATCAGGTGACGTGCAGTGGCTGATGGGAATCGTAGTCCTTAGTCTTATTCCGGTATTTACTTGACAAGATGTAGTTTTTCGCAGATAGGTGAACCTCTGCCCATCTTTACTTCTGAGAGACTCTTCCTCTCTAAGATACTCTTTTTATACCCAATCATATTACTGACCTGTTGCCAATTAACCTAATTAGTTGCAAAATCCTCCAGCTGTTTCTTTTTAGTAACACTTACTTCTCCAGCCTTTTGTTGCCAGGTCCCAACTTTTTTGAGACGTGTTGCGGCCATCAAATTACCTTATTTTTTTTCTTAAAATGGTACATTTCCTCAGTTTAAACATTTGATATGTTTTCTATGTTCTATTGTGAATAACATATGGGTTTATGAGATTTTCAAATCATTGCATTCTGTTTTTATTTACATTTTACACAGCATCCCAACTTTTTTGGAATTGGGGTTGTACCTAAATCAATGAAGGAAAGGCCATAAGAGAGGCTCAAGTCAATATTAATAATTATATTACTGTCCTGAAAGAGCTTAACTTTTTTTTTTTACTTTATCCATACAGTAGGGTCTTAATAGGCAAGAGGTCATTTCAATCAATTACAGTAGTCAAATATGAAGGAGGACTGATAAAATATTGAATGAGCCACTCATTTTTTTATATTCATGTGCAAGAAATAGTCTAAGCGACTACTGTGGTTTGACCCTTTAAAAGCACATAGCAATTACTACAGTGACCTGAAAGCCTACATAGTGTTAATGGCCTTGACTGTTGATTGATATTGCTTGTGAGCCTCACTGTAGGAAATGCCATTACATCACTTTTATTAAAACAGTGAGCCTTTGTCATTACTGTGGACACTTAAAGATGTGAAAATCTCATTACAAATAATATTGTTCTATAAATTATGTAAGTACTGTATATCCATTTACAAAAAAATCTTATATAATTGTATATATTATATATAGTTGATTTTCAAATTCAATATGATCTCTTTCACATAGCACTAGTAAATAAAGAAATATATTTTGTGGTAGGCACACAGTGAGGCCACAAAGGCTATTTAACATGTCTCCTGCATACATACTGTAGATAGCTATGCACCTAAGTGTAGGATTTATGTATGACCATCAAGTCCTGCACAGTCTGAAAATAACATGCTACTGAGAGTGTGCTGAAATAAGCAAGCTGCAAAATGCACTTTATTATTCCCTCATGCCATTAGTTACTCAGATGTGAAAGCTAATTTTGAAGGTGGCTTAAGTGCACTGATAAATCTTTGCATTGGTGGTAAATAAGGCACATTCTTTAAGATTACATGAAAACAAATCTTGACAGTGAGACAGTTTTGTTGCCGTGGGCAGTCCTGAGACATGTTACACCCTGTTTGAACCTCCACCTCTTTGTCAATTTGCTTGAAAAAAAAAAAAAAAAAAGATATAAACAATATTTGTTCAAACTACAAAATTTGTATGGCTCTTTATGGCTTACTGGTTTGTTCCAAATGTAATGTCAATTATACATTTAGAGAACATGGTAATAATGACTTTTTTGTGAAATAATATATCTGCATTATATCCATTAAAGCACTGGCAATTTATAATATATGCTAAGGGCTATGTTTAGAATGTTTCTGTTGATCATCTATAATAATCCTGGCAGGGTTGAGACCTGATTCTCATGAATTTTTCAATATGAGCTCCTCACACAGACAGAGACAGAAGGAAAAGGGTAAATGCACAGTATGCTAATACAACAGGGCCAAGAGGGAGTGTGATTGCTCATCTAAGAGGCAAAATGTTGTAGTGGTGGATGTTCAACTTCTATATCTCATCTATAGGGACTGATCCCTGTTGATGGATTGCATATTGCAAGCTCCAAATCTCAAATTCATTAATTAAGTATTGGTTTTTGCCAGTGCCATCAGTCTTGTCACAGATTAACTGATTAACACATAGACTGATAAAACTGGAGTTCACTTGTAATAGGGACAACTGATATAGAGAGGTTTATGGGATGCACAGTCATCTTTTTATCCTGAATGACTCTATACTGTATAAACAGAGCTCAACACAGTAGCTTATGGTGCATCTTTAGATAAATATTCCATCTTTGCTTAGCAGATGTGGTCTCAACAAATTCACATTAATTTACTCTGCCAGCTGGGTTTTTCCGTTAAATTTCACATCATAAACTGGAGATGCATAATTTGTCATAAATCAGCACGCCAGTCTCAGTAGGAGACATGATACATTTTCCTTTCTAGCCATACTGATGAGAGCATCTCTCTCTCTCTCTCTCTCTCTCTCTCTCTCTCTCTCTCTCTCTCTTTCTCTCTCAAAATGGCCCCATAATACCCTAAGGGTGGACCTTCTAAAGTACTGCTTAGCAGGGCAGAGATGAACTGAGGATTGTTTCCCGGCTGTGTCATATCCTGTTTGTGGTTGGAGTCTCACAGGAAAGGAGAAAAGCATCTGTCTTTCCTCCTTTTGATGTGACAAGCCAGATATCTTAGTGGCATCTTCTTTGTGGTTTCCTCCTATACCGGTTGCTGGTTTCACATTACATAAGGATGCATATGTACAATATAGCGATTCCTATCCTGGTACAGTTTAGTTGTGTACAGCAAAGAGTATTATTACACTCATGATAATATGTGACACAATTGCCCCAGAGACAGGTTTTTTTATTTTATTTATTTATTTTTTTTACATAATCTGACCTCTTGATACAACTTCATTAGAACAAAGATTTACTCAATTTTGATACACACTCTAGCTCACAAAGATATATGAGTTTCCTAATCACCTCGGTTGTGTGTGTTGTCATTTATTTTACTGGACTGTCAGGCTGACAGCAGGTTAACTTGCAACAGTGTCAAAGGGACTACAGTAACTACAATATATGGCACCGTGCAAACACAATCCCAGCTTGAGCTTGCTTATGAAATCACAGTTCAATCAAATATGACATTCATCTTAGCAGCAACATTTCCACTTCATCCTCACAATAAAATGCAATTGATACAATTTATACACAGAAGTTGTGGCTCAGTGGTTAAGGCATTTGACTGTGAGTTCATATTGGCACTGTCATGGCTGTTGCTGTTACTGTTGGGCCCAAGGCTTTGCCTTGTATATCACTTTTGTTAGGGTTTCCCCTTGCGCTGTTCGCTGAGGCGGGCGAGCAGCGCACTTCCACATTCACAGACTCTTGTTTTGTTTGCGTCGCCATGTGTATCTTTGTTTTGGTTCACGTCATGTCTCCGCCCCTGTATGTTTATTGGTTCTGTTCTAATGTGTTATTATGAGTTTCAGGTGTTTTGTGTTAAGTATCGTTTCCATTCATGTATTTAAGTCTTTTTTTTGTTGCGCTCGCCACGAAGTATTTGTGTGTGCACCTCGTTACTGCAACTACCGAGTGGATTTATATGGACTGTGTATTCTGGCTTTTGAACTTTGCTCACATTTTGGATTACAGATTTTTGCCTTGCCCATGTTATTACGATTCTGTTTTTTTGTACTCTTTGCTCACTTTTGGATTACAGATTTTTGCCTTGCCCCATTTGGATTACTGCTGTTCTGTTTCTTTTGCCTAGCGTTTTTCCCCTGTTCCATTATTTTTGGTTATGTTTCTAATAAAGTGACTTTTCCCCATCGTTTGCATCCAGCCCCTCCTTCTCTGTTCTAACAATTTTGGATAAAAGCGTCTACCAAATAAGTGTAAATGTAAAAACAAAACAAACAAACAAACAAACAAACAAACAAAAAACCCATAGAAAATGTGCAGTGAAAGGCCCATGATTTTTAACTGTTCTTGTGGAATTATTTGATTGACTAGTCTGTATAATTTTAAATCATTAGGTTTATAAGTGAATGGGAATTTTACAATAAAAGAGAAATCATGAAACAAAAGGGATTTTTGTTCTCTACTTGAAACTGAATGTACTATGGTTTTGTGGCTCAAAGGACAAAGAACAGGGAGAAGTGGAATCAAAGTGTGACATGCTCCCTGGAGCAAAAAAGTGGATGGAAGAACCACACTAAAAGAAATACCACATACTGAGTACACATCAGTGAGAGAAAATAATAATAAAAAAAACAATATGGCCTACATTAGGGTGACACTGTGGTGCAGTGGGTAGCATGGCTGCCTCACAGAGTCCCTGGTTTGATCCTGAACTGTCTGTGTGGAGTTTCACATGTTCTCTCCATGTCCATATGGGTTTCCTCTAGGCCCTTCAGTGTCCTCCAACCTCCCAAAACCACAGCAACTCTAAATTGCCCCTAAGGTGTGTGTATTTGTATCTGTTTAGTGCTCAAATTATTCATATTTTTTCATATTCTGATTTAAAACAGAAGTGGGCATGTCTGTAGGTGTCATTTTTCATTCATAAATTATACAAACAAATATCAATTTACATTATATAGCTTTATTCAACTCCTGAACCAGACACCTTGTGGAACTTTCTTCTGTCTAACAACAATGTCTTTTCCAATTCAAGAAACCGTTGTTTAGCTACAGTTGACAACAACAAACATCTAATAATCTTTTATTTGATTTACTTTAGTTTTTTGTATTGTTTCATTCAGGAAAGATCAGAAAAGTTCACTGGGATGTATTTACAGTGATGCTGTAAGTACAATCTCTTTTAAATGCACAATTACCACACAAGTTTTACAATTTTTTAAAAACATTAATTAAATTATTATTTTTGTGGAAAGCCTCAAAAAGATATGAAGCACTGTGCACAACACATGGGATGGAGTGGCGGCTCAATGTATGAAAGCATGTTTTTTGAGTTTGTCAGAAATATGGTAGAATTTTTTTTAGAGGCTTTTATTTTGGAGCTCAGCATAGCAGTGTGGTTAAAACCGAATCTCTCAATAGTGTCGTTATTGACATTGCTCTTTTTTTTTTTTAAGTTCATTGAGCAGGGTTGCCAGGATCTGCATATAATATCTGCATATTGTAGATACATACTGCAAGTCCAAAATGCTTTCCTTTAATACACATTAGCTGTTCAATCCCAAAAATGTATTAATGTTCAGTTACACCCCTAGTGTGCATGGTGCCCTGTGATAGACTAGTCTATCATCCAGGGTGTATTCTCAACTTATGCCCAGTTTCATCATGACTCGAGATAAAGAACTAGTTCTAACTAACACATGTTCTCACCATTTGCTGTACATGAAGTTAATTTTGCAGCTAATTATTTTTTAATAAGTAACTTGTTATTTTTAATAATTAACTGGTTAGATGTAACCAGATATTTGCTAGACTGTCAAATTAATAATTTGTTTAACTAATCCCTATATTATAGTAAGATCAGTGCACAGTATTAGCCGTTTTACGTTCATGACATTATATTCAGTGTGTCCACTGAACTGCCCTTTTGATGAGTGTGTGAGGAATTTTGACCCTTTAATAAGGGAAAAGTAAAGGCTTGAGTCAGCAGGTGTTATTTTGAATGATACCTCAATTCCCTCTCAATTGCCCTGGAAAATAATGACACTATCTTGGTTAAGCAGGAACAGTAAGTCATGTGCATTCTCTGGGCTTCATCTCAAGTACAGATTCATCATGTATCCATAAAGTGTTGACACCTTGAATGTCACTGTCCAGGTTTAATGAAGTAAAAGGAGAGGTGTACAGCATTTTTCAATCATAGTATGATGTCTCTGTAGCAAGTGCCACAATAGTGATTTAAAATGCTGCTGTACTGCATAGTAACTATTCCGTCATGGAGCAAAATATTCAGAAATTCAAGGCCCGTTATGCCTGAGAATGAGCTTTAACCTGTTTTGATTTAATTAAGAAATTATACCTGTTGTTGTAACAAGCAACTGTGATATATCAGTCTGGCCGCTTGAACAAATACAGAAACCTACAATTATTTTGTAGAAAGACTGAGATGAGAGGACATTTTATTACTGTTTTCCTCATGAAACACTCTGGTTCTGTGGTTTATGAATAATCATATAGGTAATATTTGACTGCAATGAAAATTGCAAGGAGTAATCTTAAATAAGGGGCCATAAAGTATGAAAAGCAATGGGATGAAGAAATATGTTATGAATAAAAGTGTTGTGCTCTTTTTAAGATCTAATATGAATAGTCAGTTTAGCTGGGTTCAAATGTATGTATGTCACTTTTTCCCTTTGGATAGTTATTTTTGTGAATAAGGCTCATCAAGTATATATGCCTGTGCTTTCATTCTCATTGCAAACTATGAACACTATATACCACTCTGCCCATAAACGTTCCCACACAGCTTATTTTTCACAGGAAGTGAATGTAGATCTTTACTATACTTTAGTATACACAATTGTCATAGTTTTCATAATTAGTACCTATAATGTTCCATGTGCAGTATATCTAAATTATGCATTTTGTATGCGCATATTTATGTACACTTTTTAATTTGAAACCTTCACTATACTGTTGCAGTAAACCCTTGTCTCCTGCAGTGCAGTTGCTACACAAATTACTGATGCATCAGGACTTCTTGTCATTTGAATTTAATATGCTAATCCCAAGCAATAAATCCTGCTGCAGTCATGGCTCCACGTTAAATCAATTTAGATTTTTTTCCCCACATGTCCATTAGCCTCGACCTAATTGGTAGCTGCCCATAATAGGCAGCTGCTTAGACTGTAATATCAGAAAGACATAACATGCACATGTATTATACAGCTGACTTCATTTTGGTTTAGAGAATATATGAGGACATTAAAACTCATTAGATAACTTGATTGTATATTGACAATCTGTTTCAGCCATGAGAATATTTTTTCCTATTTGTACATATTCAGCAGTTACACAGAGACATGGACATGTAATTTATCAAAACAAACAAACAAACAAATAAATAAAAAAACAATAGATGTGAAACATAATAGCATTACAGGTTTTCAGCTGAAAGAAGCAATGATCTGCCTTAGAGACAGGCTCAGTAGATGGATACCTTGAAAAATCCTTTCATCTTTTTACCCATCTGGCATGGGGTTGTTTTCAAAACATGCACTCTGCAGTGCAGATGTAGGCTATTCACCACCAGTAGTATCTTTCTTTTGCTTTTCAAATTGAGTACAAATTATTATTAGTTATATACATAACAATTTTGTATTATATTGCCTAATTTGAAGCAACTATGACATTTTCTAAACATTTTCAGCAGTTCGTTTCCACATTTTCAAGTAATGACTTGTCAGTAAAGAAACATTCTTTAGACATATTTGTCTAGTTACCAATTCTGCACCTGCAAATGCTGGTCACAAGACTGTGGAACTGGGGTATGCATTTTAGATAAGCACACCTTCTCAAAAAAGCCATTTGCAAAAACAGCAGCTTCAGTACACTGATATAGCACCCTCAGTGTAATCTCAGGATCTACAGATTCTTTATTTGTCTATAAGAAGACAGCAAAAGAGCAGAAAAGTACCTGATTGTATAGAACCAGCAGACCTTTACAATTTCTTTACTGCATAATTTACCTTTTTTATACAAACGTCATTTTCGAAAATGTGACAAGAAACTAAATTTGAGTGAAACTCCAACTGCAGCAGAAGGAATCAAATTTAAAACAAAGATACTTTTGAACCATTATTCATCCTAGGCAGAAATTATGGCTATATGACTTTTGCTTTATGACAAGTGGGATTCATAAATATATAGGAAGTATGCTGAGACAATAAGTTATTTTATTACTACAGCAGAGGCGATTTTCATGTTGTCTTGAGCATAAAGGAATCCACATTGGTTTCTATAGCTCGATACAGTCATAATCCTGTACTACAAAAAATATGGGCAAAAATATAGGCAATATCCAAGGATGAGTTTATCCAGGATCAGACATAATGGGCATACTCTATACATCTAACAATATAGCTCATTTGATTATGGGTGATCCCACTAAACCAACTAATCAAAGATTAAAATAAAAAAGGACAGATTCTGGGCTATATTGATATGTATGTGAAAATGTTTTCTGAGAAGCATAACTCCCCTGAAATGGCATTTTATGGCAGCATTGAATTCACTATCATCAAACGAGATGAAATCTTTTTATTTCAGCCCATACTGACAGACAAAAGAAAATGAAAAAAATGCCTCCAGGACCACAGAGCTTTCTTTGAATGCTGATGAATAGAATTATCTCTACAACACGCTATCTGATCTGAATGAAAATAATTCTTCTGAGCATAAATCTTAGGGATTCCATACATACAGATTTTGTGTAAAAGAGAGCTTGAGCCCTTCTGTAGACAACATATCTGGCTTCAAAGCACAGCAGGAAAATGATCTGGAGGAATATGCACCCAGTCAAGCTGTCTGGGTGATAAAGATTTTCTGTAACGCACTGCCATGAGGTGCTGCAGATAGGTATAATCCTCTTATAAAAGTAGCCTATGTTCATCATCTTCTAGGTTCTGTATTTTTACTATCTATTTTGGAACTTGGGATTTGTCTTTCAGGCAGACAAGATAGTTTATTGAGTTCTACTTTATTCATAATCATACACCTTTTATGCTTCATTTATCTCTTCATGTTAGTAATAAGAAATAGTGTAGCCTTTACTGACAGAAACATACATTTTTAAACTAGTGTTTTATTGGTATGACCAATCTGTGGTCTTAATAATAATACTTGCAAGCATTCTGACTTCTGACAAAACTGGTATGTATCTTTGAAAGTAGAGCATGAGCCAGATGCATGTTTTTGATATTATGAGGATTAATATCAGTATGGGGCTATAAACAGTATATGACTAACATGCCAGTGGCAATTTCTGAAGGCTCAAACAAATCTATGCTTAAAGCAATGATAACAGACTTATGAAAAGATACAAAGGTTAAGGCTAGGGTTTGAGCAGGGTTAGCATTCATACCTTTTCTTAAGTATGAAATAAAATGAAACCCAACCACATTGCTTTTATTCAATCCAATTTGTACTAGTGTACAAATTTGTACTTGTTCTCATGCAAAACTCCCATGCACTACTAAAGAAAATGTGTAAAATGTACACACTTTAAAAATAATTAGGAGAAACCTGAACAGTAAACTATGGAAGTATTTTGTGGCAATTTTCAAAACGAATTGCAAACTGTATTTGCAATTGCGTTTCCTAATTGTGGATGCATAAATTGTGACATGATGCAAATGAAAATGCAAATCATTGTTACGTGACCGGAAGGAGGGAAGCAGGATGCACTCGCAGGGGAAATTGGCAGTTTATTAGGAACATAAATGAATATTCATAAGTAAAGGAACACAGTCAAACCAAAAATCCACAGATGTGTTTAGGCAAAAATCCACAAATAAACAAGGCAATGATCCACAAAAAGACAGGGCAGTAATTCCAAAAAGGCAAGGCGATAATTCAAAAACTCACTAGGCACTAATCCACAAACTGACACCGCAGTAATCCCACATAGGCAAGGTAATAATCCAATACGTCACCGGGCAATGATCCAAAATCCAGAGAACGCGAGGAAAACACAAAACATAGAGGAATGAACAATTCCTTATCTTTACTCAGCGAGATTCACTTGTAGTGTTCTATATATTTACCTTTATTTACCTTTAATACTCCGCCTGGAAGTGGACACAAAAAGGGGCTTAAATAACACGGGTAATCAAAAGCAAACAAGATAAAACACACAACACCTGGAAACAATAATCAAACAATAAACGGAGAACCAATGACAGAACAAGGGCGGATACAGGACATGAACCAAAATAAACGGACCAATAAGGAAGCGGGGGCAGAGACATGACGTAAACCAAAAACAAACGAGCACATGGCAAAGTAAACAAAACTAGAGTTCATGAATGAACAGTCCGGAGGGTTTTTATGAATAACGCTCTCGCTACTCTTCCTCGTAGCACGAAGCGTGGAATGCGGAAGTGTGCTACTCGCTAGCCTCTGCTAGCATCGCAGTGAGAGGGAGATTCTAACAAAAATGTATTACCGTAGTTTGCCTTTTCTACACTAAATTAATGCCATAGTGTGCATTTTCTACACCAAATTATTGCCATAGTGTGCCTTTTCTACACTAAATGATTGCCATAGTGTGCCTTTTCTACACCAAATTACTGCCATATTGTACCTTTTCTACATGAAAATACTGCTGTAGTGCCTTTTCTACACCAAATTACTGCCATAGTGTGCCTTTTCTACACTAAATTATTGGCATAGTGTGCCTTTTCTACACCAAATTAGTGCCATAGTGTGCCTTTTCTACACTAAATTAGTGCCATTGTGTGCCTTTTCTACACTAAATTAATGCCATAATTGGCTTTTTCTACACTAAATTAGTGCCATAGTGTGCCTTTTCTACACTAAATTATTGCCATAGTGTGCTTTTTCTACACTAAATTAGTGCCATAGTGTGCCTTTTCTACACTAAATTAATGCCATAATTGGCTTTTTCCACACTAAATTATTGCCATAGTGTGCCTTTTCTACACTAAATTATTGCCATAGTATGCCTTTTCTACACTAAATCAATGCCATAGTGTACCATTTTAAAATTTAAAATTTTTATTTTACACTAAATTAATGTCATAGTGTATATTTTCTATTCTCCATTAGTACCAGGGTGCCTCTTCTGCTCTACATTAGTACCATAGTGTAAATTTTCTGCTCTATATTAATACCATAGTGTTCCTTTTCTGTTCTACATTAATGCCATAGTGTACATTTTCTGCTCTACATTAATGCCATAGTGTACCTTTTCTGCTCTACACTAATGCCATGGTGTACATTTTCTGCTCTACATTAATGCCATAGTGTACCTTTTATGTTCTACATTAATACCAGTCTGCCTTCTCTGCTCTACATTAATACCATAGTGTGCCTTTTCTATTCACACCCAAATGCCCTAAGCAAAAATTGCAAAAATTGACCAAAAATGCAGCTGACCACACACCAATGAGACAGTAACATTTTATTTTGTATTTTGGTATGACACACTAGAGAGCAGATGTGTTATATTCTAACAATCATGTATTACCATAGTTTGCCTTTTCCACACTAAATTATTGCCATAGTGTGCCTTTTCTACACTAAATTAATGCCATAGTGTGCATTTTCTACACCAAATTATTGCCATAGTGTGCCTTTTCTACACTAAATGATTGCCATAGTATGCCTTTTCTACACTAAATTACTGCCATAGTGTGCCTTTTCTACACCAAACTACTGCCATAGTGTGCATTTTCTACACTACATTAATGCCATAGTGTGCCTTTTCTACACTAAATTAATGCCATAGTGTGCCTTTTGTACACCAAATTACTGCCATAGTGTGCATTTTCTACACCAAATTATTGCCATTGTGTGCCTTTTCTACAGTAAATCAATGCCATAGTGTACCATTTTAAAATTTTTAATTTTTATTTTACACTAAATTAATGTCAGTGTATATTTTCTATTCTCCATTAGTACCAGGGTGCCTCTTCTGCTCTACATTAGTACCATAGTGTAAATTTTCTGCTCTATATTAATACCATAGTGTTCCTTTTCTGTTCTACATTAATGCCATAGTGTACATTTTCTGCTCTACATTAATGCCACAGTGTACCTTTTCTGCTCTACACTAATGCCATGGTGTACATTTTAAGCTCTACATTAATGCCATAGTGTACCTTTTATGTTCTACATTAATACAAGTCTGCCTTCTCTGCTCTACATTAATACCATAGTGTGCCTTTTCTATTCACACCCAAATGCCCTAAGCATATAAAAATGCCTAAGACATTTACATACTACTTTAGTTTCACCAACTATGCTGTGCTTCACCAAAAATGCAGCTGACCACACACCAATGGGACAGTAACATTTTATTTTGTATTTTGGTATGACACACTAGAGAGCAGATGTGTTATGAGTCTAATATTACCTGTAAAATAGGGTAATTAAGTAATATTTGTTTGCTAGCTTTATTTAAAAGCACATGGAAATAAATTGAACTACATAATTAAATATGAAATGAAACTAATGGAGCTATCCATTTCTTTGTTTTGTGCCAGCAAGAAAACATTTCTTTTTTTGTGATATAAAGTTATATGAGAGTATATATTAACTATAACTTGAATAGGATAAGGAAAAGTAATATTTAAGCCAAGTAAATTTTCTAGAGGTTCATACCTGTCTCATACTGTATGACAAATTAACCAAGAGTGTTTGAAGGACATGTTTAATATGTTTGTTAAACATATTAAAACTGGATCCATTTTTGTTGCAATGGAATGCATTGTCCTTCATAAAGTAAAGCCTAGGGAGAACATAAATGTTTCCTGCAAATTTATGGCCTCTGAGAGAGTAATACAAAAGCAATTGTGTTCCCAGATAGTGGGAGACATAAAAAAGTCCTTTTTGCGTTCCTTGAAGCTGGCAATAAAGTAATGCATATCTCATGTTTACAACCACCACCTTATACCACCTTATTTTTTTATTCAGCAAACACAGAATTATGCCAGAGAACAGATAACAGCAGGACAATAAATTACCCATATATTTAATGTAACAAGAAATAACTCTGTTAAGTGAATATTAAGGTATATCAGAAGGGCATAAATTACAAGATGTTTCAGCATTGGAAGAATCTGTTGAAAAAACTGATGCTACTCTTGTATGTGTGATATTAAATACAACATATTTTGACAAAATCTGACATAAATGTAATTATACTGTATAGCTAAAAATCCCCGCTGTATAAGCAGCAACCATTAGCCTTAAAATATTAATGACTTGGGGGCCCTGGGTGTGTAGTAAACCATGTATGCAAATCATGTACAGGGTCTCAAGTGAACAGAGCAGCAAAAATTACATTCAGTCTAAGCAGTTCTGATATGTTCCTTTGTACCTAAGCAAATGTTATACGTTACCTTTGATTAAGATGAAAGGGAATTGCTCACTATGAAATAATTAAATGTTTAGGCAAGCAACTATGTGATATGTGATATGCATGATGATCACTTTAACTAAAACAGCAGTTAAATCCTTTTCACCACAAGGAGACCAGATCACAGGGAATAATTCTTTCTGCTAAAAATACAGAAGGTGTGAACTCTGTAATCAAGCTAATTTGAGCTGCAGTGTGCTTGAGGTAAAAAAAAAAAAAGAAGAAGAAGAAGAAGAAAAGCCGAATTATGATGGCAGTACACGCGTGCCCTTTAAGGCCAGGACACTGCTTCAAGTACCAACTCTCTAGTTATAGTTCGTAAGGTCATTGATTCCACAAAACAGCCTTCAGTGAGATTTACTATGTAATTACATCTTTAGTACCAGAATATAATATAGAGACCATGTTCTTATGTTTTACTAGGGTGGTTCATATTTCTTTTTGGATAGTGTAGCAGCGTATTGTTGATATTGTATGATATTGTTTTCTCTATCTTGAATTAAATAAGACAAAAATTGCTTGGTAGCATGTCTTGTGACAGAGACACCACAAAGCCCTCTGTCTTAAAGACTTTCCTGTGTCAAAAATCTCACAGAAAGCTTTATCATATCAATAATTGCTCACATTTTTAACCCATTTAAGTGGAGCATCTGCCATATAATCCCTGTTTAAATTGCCACTTTGTTAAATTGTCACAACAAGCACATTAATATAAACCTTGCAGTCGGCACTACTGTCTGAGCTGTGATGTTATAGAAAATTAATCAACACTTTCTGACAAATCAGAATCGAGCATTCAACAGCTCTATGTTAAAAATACTTTTACTATACTTTCTCCAGGCAACATGACTTTAGAAAGAAGGCCATACTTTGGACTAGTTAAATGTCAGTGATGGATTTGGTCCATGAAGGGCACCAAAATAACAGTTTAGGATTGTTTGCCACGGGTCTGAAGGATTACTGAGATGCTCCACAGTAGCATGTAATCTACCGGTCTGCAGGGAGAGTAGCTCAGAATTAACATGATCACAGTGCTGGGAAGAAGCCAGATTCCATGCTGGGCCCATGTCTATCCACACGAAGAATGTTTTTTTTTTTTTTTAATGGTAAGCTGCCCCCTTGGTATATTATGCTTCTCAATCCACTTATTTACAGAGTTCAGCTCTAATGGTTTTAATTTAAAGTGTGAAGGACAAGTGTGAAGTAAAGAGATATGGACTATTATGCATTTCTAAGTGGGATGTGCTGAGGAAAAATGTAATTGCATTTACCTGCTTGGCACTGACTACACACTTACAACATCCCTTTGTTAAACACCACACTTCAGGTGTGTGTACACTACACAAATCCCATGCTTAAAACAGACATTATCCACTCTTCACATGCAAGTACAGAGATTCATAACTGATCCATCAAGGTGTGTAAAAATAATTCCCCTGATAGACATATCAACTTTAACATGTGTTAATTTCAGTTCTCACTGACACTTCTTGATTTTCAAGCACCAAAACTCAAGTACTGTGCAAAAGTCTTAGTCACCTTTTTTTTAGTACAAACTTGGTTATAGATTTTTATTTTATGACTTCTACATTATCGGGTCAGTACAAAAACATTTCCAAACAGAAAAATGTTTGTATGTCAGTAAAGAAAGCAGCATATTATGTAAGAGACCACTTTTCAGACAAAAAAAAAAAAAAAAAAAACATAATGAAGGCTGCTGGGTTTTGCTGCAAAAATAAGAAACAAGTGTGAAAGCCAAAGTCATGAACTGTGGGTGCAAGATGCTCAATAAAACTTACCAGCTAATTTCCTTATAAAACTGCACAAACTGTCCCTGAGACTACTATTTTTTTTTAAGCAAAGGGTCATCACACCAAATATGGACTTTGTTTCATTTATTACTGCTTACTGCTCTTTATAGTATATTTTTTTAAATATAGAAAAATTTAATTTAATTGTTTTTGAAGGCATCTTTGCTCTACAGCATTTCTTTGCATGTGCCTAAGACTTTTGCACAGTACTGTATATTGCTAGATTCACTGTGTGTCCTCTTATGACCTGGGACTGAACCTCTGATCTTCTGGTTCTTCACAGGTTGACTTTGAGTAGTTTCTCTAGGATGAGCTCCAACTGTTCAGATGAATTTTTCCAGGCCACAAACCATGCGGAACAGACATTCCGGAAGATGGAGACTTACCTGCAGCACAAGCAGCTGTGTGATGTGCTTTTGATAGCTGGTGATCACAAGATCCCTGCACACAGGTAAATATTCTCCCAGCCAAATTTAAACTCCAACCCTTATGATTGAAAGAGGCCTGTAAAAGAGATACAATACTGAATGCTACATTTACATAACATGTTTTGTCACTTCAGCCTAAGAGACCATGCGTACATTTCACCAAAATGATTTGGAAATGTTTTTTATCTAATTTTAATATTGCCTTGGCTATCTGTGTTGGGTAAGGAGCCACTTTAACAAACTCTGTGGTGAAAACATTCAGTCTAAAGATGTCAAAAACCTTGCTAACTAAGTGTGGTGTACTCACACAGTGAATATCACTCTTTGATCAAGTCATAGCAAAACAAACAGAACCATAATCAAAAGTTTGTAATCAGATACAACTTTCAAAATGTCTACAATGCTCCTGTGCCACAATCAGGATGAAATCTTTAAAAGCAATTTTCTCCATTTTCACTTTCTGGAGTAATCAGACTGCTAGAACTTCTTCAACTACTTCTGGTTGAAATTCATGCATAAGAGAAATTTTCAGCCACACATAAATGCAGGCTTTCATCATCACTATACTTTCTCACTTCTTGATATTATAAACTAAAATACATATAATTGTCTGCTTATAATTGTTTTCCTTGCATACATACATAGCTCCTGTGTTCTGATGTAACACAGTAGGAAAATGCATTTAGGCTCCCCCATTGACTGAATGTTTCTATGAACTCAATCAAGGTATTGCCAGTTCTGCATGGGGTAACCTGGTTAAACAACAAACAAGCAAACAAGCAAACAAACAAACAAACAAACAAACAAACAAACAAACAAACAAACAAAAACCCTATTCTGCATGATAGTGTGTGATTAATGTCTCCCTCAAAGAGCAAGATACAGAGAAGTATTACTTTTATGTGGACAGCTACAGAGAAAAAAACTGGAAGTTACTATAATAAGTGGTTTTGTATTCTTTTCTTAATGACAGGCTTGTTTTAAGCGCCGTTTCAGACTACTTCGCTGCCATGTTCACCAACAATGTGCGTGAGGCAAAACAGGATGAGATCAAAATGGAAGGTGTTGATCCGGATGCACTGAGATCATTAGTTCATTTTGCATACACTGGTTAGTATCTAGTATCTGTTTATATACAAAATATATAAATTGTATATCTGTCTACAGTTGCAATCAAAATTATTCAGCCCTCATTGCAAATCAGGTTTATTGTCAAAATTTACAGACTTTCAGCAGTTTGCAAAGAACAAATCAAACAAAAGCAATTGAAATAGTTCAACACAATGAATGCTTCAAGTGGTTTCCCCAAATTCAACTGAAAATGCAACTTATAATGACTTCTCCAGTTTCAAAATTATTCAACCCCTTCATGGCAAGCAGATGCATAGCCAGACACCAGCTTCTGGCAGCGTTCCTGAGGAATCTTAGCCCATGCCTCATGAGCAATGGCCTCCAGTTCAGAAATATTCTTGAGTTTGCGTGCTGCAACCGCCTTTTTCAAATCCCACCAGAGATTTTCTATGGGGTTCAAGTCAGGTGACTGTGATGGCCCTGTAGAATCTTCCAGGACTTCTTCTGCAACCAAGCTGTGGTGGAATTTGAGGTATGCTTGGGATCATTGTCCTGTTGGAAGGTCCAATGTTGCCCAAGATCCAGCTTCCTCACAGACAGCATGTTGTTTTCTCCTAGGATTTCCTGATACTTCAATGAATCCATCTTGCCTTCCACCTGCTGCAGGTTTCCAGTGCCAGAGGATGCAAAACAGCCCCAGAGCATCACCAAGCCACCACCATGCTTGACTGTGGACAGAGTGTTCTTTCTTCATTCTTCTTTCTCCAGATATACCACTGATCCATCGTGCTGAAAAGTTCCAGTTTTGTTTCATCGCTCCACAGAACAGAATCCCAAAACTTCTGTAGCTTATTTATATGATTTTAAGTTGACTTTTCTTGTGCTTCTGGGTCAGTAGTGGTGTATGTCTTGGAGTTCTGGCATGGAAACCTTCTGTGTTTAGTACATGCCATACTGTGCTCACTGAAACCTCAGTGCCTACTGCCACCAAGTCTTGCTGCAGGTCTTTTGCAGTCACTCGAGGGTTTTTCACAACCTGCCTTCTCAGAAATCTGGTTGTAGCCGTTGATAGCTTCCTTTTTCTGCCCCGTCCATGTATTTCATGTATTTTCTGCCCCTACCCAGTTCAGGTATTTTATGTGTTCCAGCTCAAGCACACCTGGTGCAACTAATGAAGCCCTTCATTAGTTGCATCAGGTGTGCTTGAGACAACACCTGTTTTGCATATTTGTGCTGTTGTGAGGGATTCTATTCAGGGGGTTCAATAATTTTGAGACTGGAGACGTCATTATAAGTTACATTTTCAGTTGAATTTGGGGAAACCACATAAAGCATTCGTTGTGTTGCGCTATTTCAGTTGCTTTTGTTTGATTTGTTCATTGCAAACAGCTGAAAGTCTGTAAATTTTGACAATAAACATGATTTGCAATGGGGGTTGAATAATTTTGATTTTGCAACTGTATATATTTAAGGATTTAAGGTGGACATCTTTATATTCTTAATCCTTGTAAGCCTTTACGATACTTTAATATTAAGGGATTCAAACAGCTTATCCTGTATTTAGATGTCCTCCCATTTTTGCCTGTATCAAGCAGTGTACCTAACAATTTCAAAGCCAACTTCTTTTTTTACCTTGTGGATGCATTCTCTCCCACAAAGCTTCTAGCATTATGTGAGTCAACAAAAATCCTCTTCAGTTGAAAGGATTTCTGAGACTTTTTTCTTCAAATTTATAGGTGTACTTGAGCTAAAGGAAGAGACAATTGAGAGCCTATTAGCCGCAGCATGTCTTCTCCAGCTCTCGCAAGTTATTGAGGTCTGCTGCAACTTTTTAATGAAACAACTTCACCCATCCAACTGCCTGGGGATCCGCTCATTTGCTGATGCTCAAGGATGCATGGATCTGCTGAATGTGGCACACAACTATACCATGGTAGGACTGGCGCTATGGTTGAAATACCTAAAACGCTATTTAAAGGACTTGAAATGTACATATCTTTTTAAAATAAAAAGTGAAATGCCAGCCTATTGTTGTTCTGTTCTACAATTTAATTTTTAACATTTTCCTATGCTAGGTAACATGCTAGGTAACTTGTGCATAAACAAAATTGTTAAGCTCATATATTTAATGCTTTTAAAGCATAATCATTATTTTTCCATTATTTACTTTTGTTGGGTTGGTATATAGCACAAGCTACTTTGTCCAAAAACAAACAAACAAGCAAAAAAAAAAAAAAACCCACACACAACATATTTAGTATTCTCCGGGGCTTCAGGACCCACCACACACATTTGTCTGATGACATGCCACAGCCAAAGTGCGGAAACAACTTAGGATGATGACTGTTATCTCCTGAAGGACATCTGCACAGGCTGTTTACACAGTGCTTCCCAGATCAGTGAGGTTAATCTAATCAGAGAGCACAAGCAGGGAAACTTCCTTTTCAATCACTTCCCTAATGGACAGGGGGCGAACAGGGCTTCCTGCTTCACCATCCGTTGTGTTCAGATTAAAAAAGTTCTATTTTGATGAGCTTGTTTTTGTATTTTCCCTGTGCAATCCTGACATCCTGTTTCTTTGTGTAACACTGTCAGTGTGTCAGTAACCTAAGCACTATGCTACTCTGTAGCTCAATGAGAGATGTCATTGGCATTTAGCTGTCTCACAGCAGGCAGAAAAATGTCAGTATGTTTGCTATGTACAAGAAAATAATAGAAATATTTAATGGCCACGTATTAATGATAGGAAAGACCTAAGTTCACACAATCAAGTCAATGCCTCATTAGGTAATTTTCCAAATAGTATAATTATAGTTATACTACTCTTAATTCTTGGTAATTACTGAATAACATACATTAAGATGAACAACGGTATAATAAGCCTGGAAATATAAGGTTAACCAACCATCCCACACATGTGTCAACAGCTTTTGCTCCATATTAATATGTTTTTAACTCAATGTTGTGAACACTTACAGTACATCTACCAGTATTAATATGTTCAACTGCCTGTGATTATTATGCCCCTTTAATGAAAAACGAACACCAACAGAACAGGACTAAAATCCATATTAAAGAATGGCTAAAAAAATCAATGTATGTATCTATCTAGCATGTATCTAATTTCCATTAGCTAAGCTCTAAAAACCCATGGACAAATTTAGATGTGCTATTTGTATATCATCAAAGATTAAACCAATTTTTCTCCACTACATATTAAAAAAAATCACAACAGATGCACATTTAACACAACATTTCAAAATAGAGGACATTCAAAGCAACAATCAGGCAAAGCATTAAATATCAGGCCATTAGACTCACATAAAACCAGTTGTTAGAGCTGAAGGAGATCATTACAGATTATGCAGTAGATTAAAGTGCACCTATTATGGTTTTTAAACGTATCTAATTTTGTTTTAAAGGGCTCATACAATAGGTTTACATGCATCCAAGGTCAAAACACTTTAATTTTCTCATAATTTACATTACAGTATTACCTTTTTTACCCCAGTGTCACAAACAACTCGTTCAAGGATCTGTTCACTCTAAACTCCTCGTTTCAGACAGCCTACTCTGCTCTGACTGGTCAGATGTCCCAGTCTGTTGTGATTGGTCTACCACTTACAGCGCGTGTTGGAAAGGAAACGCCCACTACCATATCCAAGTTTCAGCTCCGTAATAATGTCAGTTTTACCTTACCAATTTGAGCCTGAGTCCGATAGTGATACATCAGAAGATAAACCTGAACCACCATCGCAAGCACGACGAGAGCAGGACATTTCTTAGTGGTACGTTTATATGTAGTTTGGTAATAACGTGAGTTAGCTGGTTAGCAGAGGCTAACAGCTAACAGGCTAACAGCTGTGCACTGGCTGTACATGTATACAACACAAAACCACGCATTGTTTTATCGTTTTAAGATGAATTCTAAACACTGACACTTTACATCCTCATCCTTTGGAAGTCCATGCAAAGTGGTTTTGCTTCTGCAGCACAGAAAACAAAGTCTTCTAGACATGAACCTAACTCTTTCAGGACGCAACCTCAACTGTAATGTTTGAGGGCGGGTCAAAGTACACGTTGTTCGCGAGCAGCCAGTGTAGACCAGACGTGGGTTTTTTGTTACAATCCTATGTAGGTTTGTACAGGAAGTAAGTCTGGAATTACTGGTGACTTGTTTCAGGTGTTCAGAATCGGTTCTTTCTTTTGGGAGTCAATAACTCTATTTGTCGTGCACTTTGATTTTTGAAATTTTGAAGACTTTTTACATTCACAAATAGCTATATAACACACTACATGAAAGGTAATATCTGAAAAAGCATAATTGGTGCACTTTAACAGTAGGACTTCTACATCATACAGTAGAACAATATGAATGTAATGGCAATCAGCTGAGAATAAATCATGACTTAGTGAGGTTTGGTGCAATATACAGTATATTTACAAGGCATTTGCTTTTTAACTGGACAGTACTGCTACAGTGCACAGATCTTTTCTAATTAGACCACATTAATCTTTCAGGAACACTTTTTAGAAGTTATTCAGAACCAGGAGTTTCTCTTACTTCCTACAACGGAAATAGTCAAGCTACTGTCCAGTGATGACATCAATGTTCCAGATGAAGAGACCATTTTCCAGGCACTGATGATGTGGGTGCGCTATGATGTGCAGCATCGGCAACAAGATCTAGGATTATTACTCGCCTACATACGCCTACCCCTTCTGCCGCCTCAGGTTTGCTTATGACACACTATCAGACTCTGTGATCTGTGAAGCAGCACTTGATTTAATGCAATCACTTATTACTGAGAATTTTAAAAAATATATTTTTGGAAGACTTTTTATTCAAAATGAATTTAAGTGCTTGTAATGTTACAAAATCACTTGTTGGGATTATTTTGACAGGCACGGCTGAAATAAATGTGCTTGCGTGGCCAAGATTAAAATACATCAAAAAATACATTATTCACTGTTAACAAGTACCTTACACAGATCATTTTGGCTTATTTTGTGGCTCAACCAATGGTCATAAGAAAAATACACAGAATGGTATGAAGAAGCGAGGCTGAATTCTTTCTAGTCAACACTGTAGAATCGTGCAGCCTATCAGTGACAGTCATGTCAGGTGATTACACAGAATGAAACATTCCATAGATTTGATCTCCATTTGGGCTTTGCTTAACATATCCATCATCAGCATATGTGAGAAGGTGCATGTGAAATACAGTTGCAGGTCTGGATGATTTACTCTATCATCCTTTGTTGGATCATAAATTGGATTATTTACTCTATCATCCGTTTTTCCCCAAACTGCCATTGAATGAGAAAGTAAAAGTACACTATATAGCCAAAGGTTTGTGGACACATTCCACCTTTAGTCCCCCCTTTGCTGTTATAATAACCTCCACTCTTCTGGGAAGACTTTGCACTAGATTTTGGAGTGTGGCTGTGGGGATTTTCTCATTTAGCCACAAGAGCATTAGTGAGGTCAGGCACTGATATTGGGTGAGAAGGCCTGGTAGGCAGTCGGCGTTTCAATCAATCTCAAAGGTGTTCAGTGGGGTTGAGGTCAGGGCTCTGTGCAGGCCACTCGAGTTTTTCCATTCCAAACTTGGCAAACCATGTCTTCATGGACCTTGCTTTGTGCACAAGGGCATTGCCATGCTGGAACATGTTTGGGCTAGGCCCCTTACCACACATTGTCCAATCAAACTACAAATTACACAAAAAGACACAAAGGGTTACAACATTTGTGTTAGAAAAATTTAGAAATCATGAATGAAGCTGACTATAAGTGTGTGTAATAGTTCGCATAACATCATTCTTATTAGATCATCAATCAGACCTTGTGAAATAATGCATTGCTAAACACTAATAGTTTTACTGATAAACTATTGATAGATATTAGATTTTAGTCCTATCATCTAATAGCACAAGTAGACATCACTGTATTTAGAAATTATAATATGAAGAAAAAAATGTTACTGGCTTATTTAACCATATTTTTTGAATGTTGAGAGATATGCCATTATGCGTGCTATGTTGTAGCTTCTTGCTGACTTGGAAAACAATAAGATGTTTTCTGAAGATCTGGAATGTCAAAAGTTACTGATGGAGGCCATGAAGTACCATTTGTTGCCAGAGCGTCGGCCGATGCTACAAAGTCCAAGGACCAAACCACGCAAGTCCACTGTAGGGGCACTCTATGCAGTAGGAGGCATGGATGCCTCCAAAGGTGGACAATTAGTTTTTTACTCTGAGTTATTGTTCGTACAGTGATGTAGTGTTAAACACAATATGCCACATTGTCACATGTCAGACAGCTGATATTTATAAATTGGCTTTTATTAAGGTGTCATATAGTCAACAATAACAAAAGAAATCTTGCAAGATTGTGAGATCAACAAAGCCTTTAAATGAATTTATATATCATTATATCATTATATATCATGTTTTTCACTTGAATTTTGCTGGTTGCTGTATCGCACTAAAGGTGGAAAAAGATCTAAAATAACATTTATCTTGGTTTCAATTTTTACATTACACAAATTAACAGAGGTGTGCAGACCTTTTATATGCACTGTATTTAACTTTTATATGCACTGTATTTATTTATTTTTTAGGAAAATAGAACGGAATTTTACACTAACTTTATGTTGAAGATGAATTGTGGCAAACAATTCTTAATACTGAAATACTGATTCTGCTTGGAATTAATGTGTTACATTACATTTTTACATAAATTTGATACCTTTTTTAGTTCTACAGATGCAGCTTTACTACAGAACCTGATTTATATGTTGTTAGTCTATAAAGCTTTCATTTAAACCTTTTTACCTGCTGCCAATGAAGAAAAAACACTTGGATTTGAAAAGTATAATATTTGAGAGCCAAATACAAAAATCTAATTATAAATTATTTTAAAAATCCACAATTATGGTACTTGACTAAGAAACTGTGCTTTCAGGTTCTACAACAATAGAGAAGTATGATCTTCGCACTAATACATGGATCCAGGTTGGCATAATGAATGGCCGGAGGCTTCAATTTGGTGTAGCAGTCATCGATAACAAGCTGTATGTGGTAGGGGGAAGGGATGGCCTCAAGACATCCAATATGGTGGAGTGCTACGATCCACTCACTAAAGTGTGGTCCACCATGCCTCCTATGTCAACCCACAGACATGGGCTAGGTACATCCTCTTTCATTCATGTTTTCTTCCTATCATTTAATTAGAATTACACACATATTTTGACATCAGTTGTGTGATGGGAAATTGATTTGCTGTACTGGATAAAAGGCCTTGCAATCCAATTATAGAGCATGTATAACATTTCTGTGGGTAGGGAACATAGTGGTTTCTTTCTTATTATCCAGGACCATGGATCTTCCTCAAATTTAAGTGCGTGACAGCCAGGTAAAACCCTTCACATGGTCAAATTCTGACATTTTCTATGATGTATATTTCTGAAAATTACAGCTGGTGTGTGATTACAAACTGAATTGATTAGCCTTATGCTCATTTTGCTATGTCTCATAGCTATAACAACTTGGTCAAAGCATTACATTCATTACATTTTTTAGGCAGACTGCCTGCATTTACTGCTGCATTTAACAAACTGACCCCTTGTCCGATGTCATCTCTATCAGAAAACAGCCAGGACAAGGTTTGAAAGTAACCAAAATAAAAACTTTTTTTTGTTTTCAAATAAAGATGTAAAAGTATATTATTGGCAGGCAAACTCTATTTTGGTCAAAGTCCGATTTTTCATTTTTGGCGGTTTTCTAGAATTCAACCAAAGTGACATACAATGGGTTTTCCTAAGCCACCTCACAAGTGTCTTCCTATATGTTTACTCAAAATAGTCTATAATACATAACCACCTACAGTGGGGGAAAAAAGTATTTGATCCCCTGCTGATTTTGCACGTTTGCCCACTGACAAAGAAATTATCAGACTATGATTTTAATGGTAGGTGTATTTTAACAGTGAGAGACAGAATAACAACAAAAAAATCCAGAAAAACGCATTTCAAAAAAGTTATAAATTGAGTTGCATTTTAATGAGGGAAATAAGTATTTGACCCCTTCAACTTAGTACTTGGTGGCAAAACCCTTGCTGGCAATCACAGAGGTCAGACGTTTCTTGTAGTTGGCCACCAGGTTTGCACACATCTCAGGAGGGATTTTGTCTCACTTCTCTTTTCAGATCCTCTCCAAATCATTAAGGTCATTTTCAATGCCCTGGCTGAGGGAAGGAGGTTCTCACCCAAGATTTGACGGTACATGGCCCCGTCCATCTCCCTTTGATGCGGTGCAGTTGTCCTGTCCCCTTAGCAGAAAAACACCCCCAAAGCATAATGTTCCCACCTCCATGTTTGACGGTGGGGATGGTGTTATGACTTGGGGTCATAGGCAGCATTCCTCCTCCTCCAAACACAGCGAGCTGAGTTGATGCCAAAGAGGTCTGACCACAACACTTTCATCCAGTTCTCCTCTGAATCATTCAGGCAAACTTCAGACGGGCCTGTACATGTGCTTTCTTGAGCAGGGGGACCTTGCGGGGGCTGCAGGATTTCAGTCCTTCACGGCGTAGTGTGTTACCAATTGTTTTCTTGGTGACTTTGGTCCCAGCTGCCTTGAGATCATTAACAAGATCCTCCCGTGTAGTTCTGGGCTGATTCCTCACCGTTCTCATGATCATTGAAACTCCACGAGGTGAGATCTTGCATGGAGCCCCAGACCGAGAGACTGATAGTTTCTTCCATTTGCGAATAATCGCACCAACTGTTGTCACCTTCTCACCAAGCTGCTTGGCGATGGTCTTGTAGCCCATTCCAGCCTTGTGTAGGTCTACAGTCTTGTCCCTGACATCCTTGGACAGCTCTTTGGACTTGGCCATGGTGGAGAGTTTGGAATCTGATTGATTGATTGCTTCTGTGGACAGGTGTCTTTATACAGGTAACAAACTGAGATTAGGAGCTCTCCCTTTAAGAGAGTGCTCCTAATCTCAGCTCGTTACCTGTGTAAAAAACACCTGGGAGCCAGAAATCTTGCTGACTGATAAGGGATCAAATACTTATTTCCCTCATTAAAATGCAAATCAATTTATAACTTTTTTTCAATGCGTTTTTCTGGATTTTTTTGTTGTTATTATGTCTCTCACTGTTAAAATACACCTACCATTAAAATTATAGACTTATCATTTCTTTGTCAGTGGGCAAACGTACAAAATCAGCAGGGGATCAAATACTTTTTTCTCCCACTGTATGGTTAACATAAAAATTTGCTGATGAACAAAAGGTGTGAAATCTTGAAAAGAAGTGTAATTTTAGGGCTCTCTGCTGCTTGCGAGACAAATTGTAATTACATTGAAACCACTGGCATGCTTTCTGACTGTTTCAACTGACACCCTCTGTTCAAACTAGTGTGGCTCATGAACTGCAGAGCTTAGCAGCTGTGTTCCAGCTGGGGTAGAGCTAATTTCTGGACCAGAATAATGTAAACAGAAGCCTGAAATTTAGAAACAAGCCAAACCCATTACACAATACTATTGTGAATAGAAGTTTAAGGTATGTAAAATATTTTGTGATTCTTGTAGGCCTACAAAGACATTTAAACACTACAAACACACTTAAATAAAAATCAAATAACTCTAACAGCCTAGAGAAGACCAGGGAAAATTGTGTAACACGTCACAATATCAGTGAACAAATAAGTATATATTAATATATGAATAATGTATTAAACTCTATGTGTACTTACAACGTAACTAACAAAATAACATGTTGGTAAATATACAGACTGCATGGACCAGTGGATCAATAGACTAATCTGACTGATTCTGACAAATAAACACATTTTAATCTCAAGCTAACTTGTGCAGAGTAAACAAATAAACACAGGAGATGCAACCTTTTTAAGAGACCACATCAATTTTCATAATGGCAGTAGAGACAAATTGGACATGGTTAAGACCACTCCATTTGCTTGTCTGTGTACATAAATCTGGTGACTGTACAATCTACTACCAGTACATACTAATACACTCACACTAGTAAGCAAATCCAATAAGGGGACACATCTAAAGTACCTGACACAAATCAGCTGATGCCAACACAGTGAACAGCTGACAAGAAAATATTCGTCAAAAACATGGCAGGCAATTTTGTAAGAAAAATGACTGCAATGCTCTTCAGTGGAATTTACAGCACCTTCATAAAACGGACACACCAGGAGGTCTTCACTACAGTGCAATATTACAGCCAATTCAAAATGGAGGTCAAAGGACAGTTTATATGTCGAGAGCCAAAAAGCAACAGCCGGAGATTTATTACAGAAGCATGAGGGACCTTTCTGCAGCGGAGGCGGGAAGATGCTGCATGAATACTTAATGGTGCTCCTCAGGGCCAGCCACTGGGCAATCTATTCAGCTCCTGGTGCTTCATTTAAGAGAGAACCTTTTCTCTTCTCATTCTCATCTCAATCAATGCGATGGCAGTCTCATTTAAATTTTGCCATTTTTGTAGCTCTGCTTATAATAAACGGGATCTGCTGAGAGATAATATTAAGGTGATACATACCATTAGAGGGAACAAAAGCACATGCTCTTTCTTTCTTTCATTTGAAAAGGCATCGCTGTCCTGGAAGGGCCTATGTATGCCGTGGGAGGGCATGATGGATGGAGTTATCTGAACACAGTTGAGAGGTGGGACCCCCAGGCAAGACAGTGGAATTATGTGGCCAGTATGTCCACTCCTCGCAGCACAGTAGGAGTCATTGCTCTCAATGGAAAGTAAGCCATTTTCTCTTTAACCTTTCTTTTGCAGATCCACAATATTTTTTGTAAATATTTCACATGCAATGTTACAATTTAACATGCACAGATTTAAGATTTGTTGACTGGCAGAATATTTGAATAAATGTTTCATGAAAGATGCATAGTTGCACAGTTCAGGGATGTAACCTAATATGAATACGTTATTTGAAAGTAACAGACAATGTGCTCTAAAAAGATACAAATACGGATAAAAATAGGAAGCACACTATTATTTTTTTTAAGAAAGCTTCCCAGAAAGGTTTACAAGAGCTGTGCATTGCGACTTGGATCCTGTGGGATGCAACAAAAGTGTCAAGCGAGCAGGACGTGAAAAAATATAGTTTAGACCCCGCCCACTTTAAATCCAAATACACATACAAATACGGATATTTGGAGTGCATATACAGACACAGAGAGTGGCACTGTGTTACAGCCTGGCATTTATTATCCACTGTATTGTGAGCATGATTGCTAGTTATGATACCCTTTTAAAATGCCCTACTGTGCTAAACACCTGCTTCATGAACATGTTAACTAAAATACTAATCTATTTAATTTAATGCATCTTTATATTACAGTATAAAAATAGAAAAGATAAGAGTACCCATGATTTTCTACAGAGCATTGCTTCATTTATCAGTGCCACCTGGACCCTCTCATAATTACAAAACCTACTATAGCTATCAATACCAATATTCAATGTATTCAATGCTCTGGAATGTCTCACCACCATAATAATAAGCTCTGAGACCAGAGAGTCTCCAGTGCCTTTTACATTAGAGCCACTTTCTATGTTCAGTTGCAATAAATAAATAAATAAATAAATAAATAAATAAATAAATGGAGAGAGGTCAGACTGGTATTTGTCCTGGTGGAGGAAAACAGCTGCACATCTCACAGAGAACACTGACTGACAAACCCTGCATTTTTGAATTCAGGGAAAAAACACAACCTTGAAACTACCGTTGCAGCCTTGTGGCCTACATTTCAAAGTGATTCATTGAGTGCCCTTTCCAATACTGAATTGTTAAAAACACGACATATGACACAGTTGTTATGAAACAGCTTTGTATTTTAAACATAAATTAACCCCTTAAACTCCTGGGTTATGATTCAGTTATTCATATTAAAGCTGATTATACACTAATTACTGTGAATTACCCTGTAGCTACAGTGACACTAATAGATAAGGCATGTAGTTACAAGCATGAAGAATGTAAGTCTGAACCCGGCACTGGGCACATTTGTGATGTGTTTTAAAGTCGTGGAACATCGCCATTAATAAGACAAAAATGCAGCATGTCAACGTTACACAGAGCCTGATAAATGCAGAGATGGGTACACATAAAATTAAAGTCAGATAAATATACATTTCATATACCACCACATTTGAAATAGTTAAGAATCTATCCCTTTTGTCACTAAGATATAGATTATACAACCAGATTATTTACACCCATAAGCAAATTAAATAAAGAGATCACTCACCATTAGTTGAGTTCTGATGTTTTCACATATCCATATTTTTGGTGCTTATTATTTGCTCATTTTGATCCATATTTTACTAAATGCTTACAATCCTCATCCTGTGGCAGCAGCTTTCACATTAAGTACTCTGCATGTGCTTTGCTACCCCCTGTCAAACATTAGCTCTAATCCTTTTATTTATTTTACTTGGTAAATTAAACACATTTATACCATATGTACCTCCAGAGAGGGATTACAGTAAGGACTAAAGTCACTGCAAACCATCTATGGTAGTCAGCAGTCCAGTTCATTCACTTAGTCTTGGCCTACTTCTAAGATAGGCTCCTAGGAAAAGTCCACTTTGAAAAAAACAAACAAACTATGTTTATAGTGAAATATCTGTAATGTATTTAGAAATTCTGGCACTAATTTGTTGGTTGGTACTGTATTTTCATTATTCCCCTAAGTTACTGGTTGTGTGCCACACTAATGCCACAATTGGCCCATTGTTTAGCAGGTACAATGGTGTTTAATAGGAGGAAATAACGTCAACGTCAATATAAAACATATGGTAGAATGGTCAGGTTTTGCTGTAACTCCTAAAAACAAAACAAGAGTTTCTGTTCTGACTCACCATATCAAATTTGTAGAATGTCACGTCACTTAGAAGTACTGGAAACAGCAAATGTTGGACTCAAAGTTCCAAGAACTCAATGCAGCTATACAATGCAGTTGTGCTGAGTTAGTCACCTACGAGATGACAAGCATGGTGTTGATGGCAGTATTAGCATGAACTAAACTAAAAAAAAAAGTCCACTGAATGCCACTTAAGATCACATGTTAATTAACACATTCAGAGTGGAGACTGTCAGGTCTCTGCTTATTTTCGTACAGCGGGCTATCCTGCAATTAAAGCTACAGCTGAATTGAAAATTAATGTCAAATCAGCCTTTGTGTTTAGAATAGTTCAGTTTAAATTACCAACTGTTTTTTGTATAAACTTTAAGCAAAACCCTCCCAACCTCTTTGGGTGGGGGGTGGGGGGTGAAGCTTGGGGTTGTCACTTGGGACAGCCACCTTTGAGGCTGGCCAGACCTGCCATTACAGTACAATACTGTGAAATGTGTACTCTAGTTCTAATATGTAATAATATAGTCATGAAGTATATTAATATTCCGTTTTGGGCTAAAAGTTTAGCCACTGTAATGATTTTGAATCTCTTATGTCTACTCCATTGCTTCAGGCTGTTTGCGGTGGGTGGACGTGACGGCAGCTCCTGCCTACGCTCCATGGAATGTTTTGATCCCCACACTAACAAATGGAGCACGTGCGCACCAATGGCGAAGCGGAGAGGAGGGGTGGGCGTGGCCACCTACAACGGCTTTCTGTACGCTGTCGGCGGCCATGACGCACCAGCTTCAAACCACTGCTCTCGCCTCTCTGACTGTGTGGAGAGGTAAGAAGTAGTAGCAAAACATTCTTTTCCACACAGGACGAGACAGCTTCCAAAGTGTTTAAGTCTCAGCTACCGGAAGTGCTAAAATTTCTGGAAGGATTTATGTCTGCGCAGGCAGGCACGCCTTTCCTCTTAGAAAAAACCCCCCCCCCCCACCCAAAAAAAAAAAAAAAAAAAAAAAAAAAAAAAAAAACCGCAGTTACCTTACCGCTGTGGAATGTGACTCTTAGAGCTCTGATAGACTGACTCCATTCTCCCCCTGCTGGTCATACAGAAGAACTGCATGACTAAAGTTATAGGGTTAGGTTTAGGTGCAGGCATAGCATTAATTAGCTGCTTTAATAATTATAATTATCATAACAATTATTATAAGATTATGGTAGGTTCTCACAGGGATAGTAAAATAAATTTGTTAACTGTTTATCAGTGCCAACTAATCGTTTTAGTGTTTGGGAGTGTGGGCCATGTTCATACTCTTGTGCTGTGTGGATTGCGCTTGTCAGGGCTGGATGTGTGTGTGTGCGTGTGTGTGTGTGTGTGTGTACATTATTATTCATTATTACTTTATTAATATTTCATGATTATTATTGACTCCCTGATCATTATTAGATTATTAGAATATTCAAATTATATATTTTTATTCATAAATAGTAACTAATAACAAACTATTATGCATGCAATTGTTATTAAATATTTTGAAATCAAAATATTTATTACTATAATTAATAATGAATATCTGATCATCATCAGGAATTTTCAATAATAAGTCAATAATAATGAAATTACAAAATAATCATATCAACACATTTTCATGTTATCTAAATATTTATTGATACTTTTATCCATAACTAATAATTAATAACATACACTATTATGATTGTTATTCTTACACTTCTATATGATTTTTGTGATGAAAAACACTTGTGATGAACTATAACTCTGAAAGTATAAGATACAAGAAGGGGTACAAAAATTTTGGTGGTGCTTTTCATAATGCAGCTTGTCTCAAAGTCGCACAGACATAAATCTGTGAGCAAGGAATAAAAAAAAGAGTTATGTTTGCTTTCAAGTTGGATTTCAAAATCTTTCTTTGCTGTCGTGGCAGGTATGACCAAAAAACAGACACGTGGACCATGGTGTCGTCCCTCAGTGTTCCACGTGACGCAGTGGGAGTGTGTTTGCTTGGTGACAAGCTGTATGCAGTGGGTGGATATGATGGCCAATCTTATCTAAACAGCGTAGAGTCCTATGATGCACAGAATAACGAGTGGACTGAGGTAATTTTGATCAGTGCTACATTGCACACTTTTTTGCCTTTTATCACATATCTGGCCTAATTAAATGTTGTTTTATTTATTTTATGGGGTGTGTTGATTTCACACCTTATTTTTAAAAGAAGCCTATTTAATATAATGTTGTTGGTACTTGAACCCCCTTGAAAAGTATACTCTGGATGTTCTCGCAGCAGTCAGATGACCAACAGACATTGAGAGGAAGCGAAAGGCTTTCCTTCTATTGAGCGCTTTTTCCACCCTGCCACAATAGCAGTGAACAAACTCTGACTTAACCCTTCTGCCATTCATCGAGCATGTATTAACCTCTCATTCACCCAGTGAGCATGCGTTATGCCTCACCACTTAGACACATAGTCTGTCTAAGAAAGACCTGCAGTAGAAAGGGATAATGTGAAGAGAAGCAAGGTGGAAGGGTGCATTCAGTAGGGTCACACTTGTGGATATTGGCCATTAACCTCTGTCCCTTTTGCTGTTCTAGGAGGTGCCACTGAACATTGGCAGAGCTGGGGCCTGTGTGGTGGTGGTGAAATTACCTTGAGCATTCAGGCCATGCTCTTACAGGATACACACCAGCAGTGTCAAACAAACAACATGTGGAATTTTTAATTTTAGTGTTTTTTTTTTTTTTTTTTTTGCTTGGGTGACAATAATGTGAAGGGCCTCCTTGTTGAGTATTGCCTAATAGCTGAATATTGCAATAGTAGACACTGAAAATAAATGTGAATGTATCAAGTCTTTGCATATAACACTTTGAATTTAGAAATTAGAATTTCTTTCTTTTCCTTCTATTTTTTATTTTTTTTTTTTTTACATAGATATATCTAAACCAATCAATGCAAGAAAGTGTGATGTTTTCCAGATTTGTTTTCATGTATACATTTTGTGTCATTATGTATTAATAACTTTCAACAACCCAAAGTAAAATGCATTTACAGAATAAGATAAATTGCAGGCTTCTTTATTTAATTTCTGTGATTTAAGAAAAATAAATATTTTTGACTCTTCGACAATGCATTTAAAAACACTGTGAATACGTCTAGTTGTGAGCTTGCATCCAGTTGTGAGTTATTACACTCAAAAAATGTTTGGAGATCATTCACACACAAATGTTTTACATTTTTTATGTAAGGCTAGACATAGCATGAAACTACTCAACAGACATTTTTTTAAAGAAGCTTTCAATGAAGTAGCTGCAAAACACCAAAGTACCATGTGATAGTAGTCATGACTTTTAATGTTTACAAAATAGTGAATATACAAATATATCATATTGATATTTCAAATTAATGTATAGTTTTTGTAATTATGTCATGTATATATTTCCTGAATCAGTGTTATAAATGTATTTTATGATCATCTTTTTTTTTCTGGCATGCTGCTTGGGTATATTTGAATGCCACACTATAATGCTTTTGTATGTTATCAAATCCATTTCCAGAGGTCAGCACTAATGTGTTTGGATTAAGGCAGTGTTTATATGTTTTGACCTCTTTCCATTGCCATGTAGGTGAATATTTCACAAGTGATACTGACGTAAAATTTCTGAATTAGAATTTAAACATACCCATAAGATGAGCTCTCGAAAATAAGTTTTATTTGTACTTAGAGATTTGCTATTTGTAACCAGCGAAATTTGCAGATACATGTATTTTACTTTTCATCATTTTATATAGCATGTAAACATAAATAAACTCTTTTCTCCCTCTTTATCTACATGTCTTCCTCTCTGATCATTTCAATGACCTTCTGCACATTCTGCACATTATGTTGTGTCCAAGACCTCACAAAACAAACTTTTGACACACGCCACATCAGCGGATTATTGCACTATATGTCCATGATTCTAAAAGCGGGGTTCGTGAATCATAGTTAGGTCATATGTGATAGTTAAAATTTTGTTACAGTTGAAATCATAACCCACCATTATCACAGTTATTATAGTTATTAACCTATTTGACTGGACTCTTGAATTGGATTGGTTTTATCTAAACCTCAACAAAAAACAAAACAAAACATAATATATATATATATATATATATATATATATATATATATATATATATATATATATATATATATATATATATATATATATAATGACAATTTTAATAAAATATGTCTAAGGGGGCTACAGATTTATTATTATTATTATTATTATTATTATTATTATTATTATTATTATTATTATTATTATTAGTAGTAGTAGTAGTAGTAGTAGTTAAAGGGGTTTCTAGGTGTGAACCCCTGCACTACGTGTGTGTGTGTGTGTGTGTGTGTGTATATATATATATATATATATATATATATATATATATATATATATATATATATATATATATATATATATATATATATATATATACAAAACTCTTTTAACAGTGTTTGTGTTCTTTGACCTTAAGTAACAAAAAGATCTTCTTGCTTTTGTGGTTGATCACAAGCCTGCTCAGGTATTAGGTAGTAGATTTCTAAAGCTACTTTAGATTAGGATCAAAATCCTTGACAGCAGTTTTGCGTCATCAGTGTTGCATTGAACACCTTTAAAAGACAACCTAAGCAAGGGTGGTTCAAGGGTGGCGAAGGGGGTTGTTCTTAAATTTGGGTTTTCATAAGCACCCTTAAAAAAATGTTATTAAAAAAAAAAAAAGACCAACAGACAGGAATATATATATATATATATATATATATATATATATATATATATATATATATATATATATATATATATATATATGCTCACTTTTAACAGTGTTTTTGTTCTTTGAATCAGATACTTCTGTTCTGAACAGCCCACTTCTTAGACATAGAGGTGAACAGAAATTCATACTAAATACTGCCCTCCAATGGAGAGATTATGTAAAACAGGTTTGGAGAGTTGGAGACTGAAAACATAATCTAGCATTAGAATCCCCCAAAAAACTACACCAGTTATGATAATGTAGCAAAGTGCATAATTGATCTGCTGTTAACGTACTGACCATGTGCTCGAATGACATTGGGTTGTAATTAAAACTAAGTCCATATTCAATTACAGTATTTTTGATCAGTCATGGTTATGTGGATCACTCATACACAAAGGCCACTTCAAGTATATAAGTATTATGGCTAGTGCAATGCAAGACTGTTAACGATGCATTCAAGATATTAGCCATTTGGTAGTTCCTAATAATCCTAATGCATCTCTCTTAGGCTGAGTTTTATTGGCCCTGTGAGAAACTTGTGGAACAAAACAAGGCACAAAAAGCCATTGTACCTTAACCTTTAAAAAGTTTAATGATTTATTTGTTGATATTTTCAAATGTCAGCAGATGAAACTGATGTGACTGACCTGCTGAAGCAGCCGGTGAGATGGCCACAACATGCAAAGACAGCCTGTGGTAAAATGGCTAGATTGCAGTTGCAGGCTTTGTTCTTCACAGATGACAAGAGGAAATGGACTGGATGTTTCAAAGGGATTAAAATGGACTATAAACGAAGAGTGATGGCTGCACCACATCAAAAGGGAACCAGGAGAGTGCAGGTGTTGTTTTGGATCTGGTGTCTGCTGCAGATAGTACTGTTTGAAAGATGCTCTGAAGACACCTGCCCTGTAATTCATGACCTCATGGAGAGCTACATCTAGTCTGGATGTTCTCCACCTGTTGTTTAAAATTCTTGACAAGCCAACATGAACTAGGCTATAAATAAATGAGCACCTGTATTTTTTTTTAAAGCTGAATGATCACAGTCAGAACATCTGACAACGAGATAAGAATTAATTTTCAAAGCAAATCATGATATATTCTGAATTTTAGTAGAGTAGAGTGATTAAACTAACCCTATCCCCAACGCTAGAGAAAGTGCAGAATAGAATTTATGATATACTGTACTTAAGCCTAAAAAATATTTTTAATCATATGTTTGAAAGAGGAGTAGATACAATTAACAACATTCAGCAACCGTGAGAGCAAATTTTTCACAAGTACAGACTTGTTGCATATGCTATAACATCCTACACAGCCTATGGTGAAAATTTATGGAGGCTTCTGTCAAAGTGTCTCTGTTTAAAACAATTAATTCTTTGTTGAATAAGAAGTTCACTGGTGCAGTTCATTGGTGGGACGCTGATGGCATTGTGTGGCTAATTGCTCATTCTGAACTTTGGAAGCATTAACAGTGACACTATCGAAAAGCTATTTTACTCCCTTTAACCACACTAGCTCATTCCTTCTGCATTTTAGAAATAGACACTCACTAACTTTGAGTAACTGCTTTATCCTAGTTAGGGTCCTGGTGAATCCGCAGCCTGGACATGGGGAGAACATGCACAGAAACTCTGCAGAGAAAATAGCCCAAGCTCTGGATCGAACCAGGCAGCCTGGAACCGTGACGCAGCAATACCACCGTGCCACCATAGAGGGAGACACTGAAAGCCAAATAAATATACTTCAAGGTTACAATTTACAATAGTATTAATTTTCTATTATACCTAACATGTTATATGTTAATATAACATGATAACTAATTATTATTGTGCTAATATTATGGAATTTGAAAAGTAATCCATGATTTTTTAGAGCTCTGGGAGAACCAGGAGACCTGTATTATGTCAAATAGGATGTGTTAGATTTAATTAGCTTATTTAGAAGTTGCTAATGGTTGTTCCAATTACATTGCTTTGCTTTGTTTGAAGTTATTAGTTTGTAACATTGCTACACTGCTACCTGCTGTGCCTCCAAGCTACACTACAATATGTCTTAATATAAAACAAGTTAAATTGGTCCTAAATAAAAATGAAATCAAATAATTTATGTATAAGTGGTAGATAAGTAGATAAATTACTGCAATGTGTAGTTAGGTAGGTTAATTAATTCAAATGCTAGTTTATATAAAAAAAACCCTATCTTAATTTTAAAAAATGGTCAGATCTTTAATTTGAAATTCCCCCAGAGATTGAAGAACCAAAAGTGCTGTTGCACTGCAGCAGACCTGCCTGGCACTAACAATTAAAAAAAAAAAAAAAAAAAAAAAAAAAAAAAAACAAAGGCCAGCTTTTCTTGTGAACAATAAATGTCAACCAACATCAAGCAGGTCAAGGACAAATAACTGTGTTATTAATTCTGCATAATTATTGGGCCAGGCTGATGAAATAGGAAGTAATAGCATGCAGAGAACCTCCCCTGCTGACATCTAAGTGGAGGTACGCAACAAGCTAAAAAGCATCTGATCAAAATGTCTCAGCAAGCCGCAACTTATCCTGCTCAGGAAAGGACAATATTTTGACAGACATAATGCTCATGCAAAGCTTAACACTGTTAAGCAGACAAAAAGCTGCTCTTAGGGCACTGGAACAGGAGTGCTTTAGTGTCAGTAAAATGAAGTCTGAGTGCCTGCAGTGAAGTCTGTTAAACAAACTTAAATGGTACACGATGAGGAGAAAGTCTGAGTTACTGTATACCATTAAAAGAATACTCTAGCGCCTTGAACTTCAAGACTTTAAAGTCTTGAACCTGGGTGCTTGCACATTTCTCCAGCACGCATAACATATTCAAACATTGGTGCCCTCACCCATGTAGCATGTGCTGCTTATTATAACCAGAAGGGAGCATTGAGAATTGATTGGTTAAAAAGAAGTGAGGTTAACAGAGTGAAGGTGGTGCATTGTCAGTTTAGAGACCACAGAACACTCCTACACTTTGCCTTAGAGGTAATGTTGACTTTGATATTTAGCAGAGCATTTTGGCAAAATGAGTCAGAGTCTGCTTTGAATCTGATTATGCAGCATTGTTGCACTAAAACGAACAAAAATCATTCCTGCTGTCTGCTTACAAATGAAAAAGAATGAAAAGAAGAGCATGTATACTAGAATTTTGACAAATTTTTATTAACAGCACATTTCCAGCAGGACTCACATCTGAAAAGATAATCTATTCTTTTACCTATCATGCCACCAGGGGGCTCTCTGATTAATGTGTTTGATCAGCTAAACTACACATGGATTAGGCTCACTCTGGTCCACTGAAGGCATAAAGTGGGTGAGTGTCCTAGAAATCGATGAGCAAAGGAATTGATCTCACAATAACAGACAGACCGGAAGGATCTAAAACAGTACTTCACTAGACTGCTATTCCCAAAACACTTGGCATCAAAGATTAAGATGCTTCGATTGTAACTACAAAGTGGCATGTCTCAAAAGAGAAAATGGTTTTCTACCACTTCCTTCTCTGTTCCCTATAAACATAAAAAGAAAGGGAGAGAGAGAGTTCAAAATGAGTACATGTTGGTCATGGTGAATGCATAAGACCACATCTGGCATTTATAAAGCATTTCAGCGAAGGAGTAGAGTTGTAGGGATCCTGAGACTCCATGCATTGTATATATTTATTGAAGTACCAAATTTTAATGCACACCTTACAAGACACTGTTTTTGGGACGGATTTTTGTTACCCAATTTTCCCCAAATTCCTACCCACTAGCTAGTTCTCCCCTATCACATGACAGCTACAAGTGACTGTTTTCAAATTGGAATAATACAGATCCATTGTGGAAATTACAGTAAAAAAACCCCAACACAACAACAACAACAACAACAACATTATCATCATCAACAACAACAACAACATAACAACATCAACAACAAACACCTTTTAGGACTTTACCACCATGGGTAGAAGTGTAATTTAGAAACCAACCTCTTTAGAAACATGTAAGAGTGAAAGAATACCAAATTTGTTCAATCTGGAATAACAATTGATTTTGGATTGATATTATTTTGTTTGTGTCAACACAGTTGGTAGGAAACCATGTTAGCTAACTAACTGGTTAACTTCAGAAAATGTCTAGTTTGTGTTACTAAATTTTGTAGCTGTATAAATCTACTACTGACTGATTAGAATTGATATATATGTTAAACATTTTTTTTTCATGTTTGTCTTGTCAAAATATATGTGGTAAATAAAATATTTAGTTTTGCAATCAATGCTGAGTCCAACAAGTAGCTTATGTTCAGGATTGGTCAAGGCAAACTTTGAGTGGCAGGAAATATACAGTATGTGGCAGTGATTGTTTCACCTTGCCACAGTTCTCATTTCTGGAGCAGGACCTACTTGGCAACATCTAGTGCAGGCAAGCCTTGTGTGATTATTGTTTGGAGGAAAATGTTTGGGGGATGAGCAGATTCAGGTGTAATATATAGAGCACAGGGCTCTACTACACGTTTCATGATTTGTATGGCAGGCTGAGTACGACTGAAGTTCAGTAATTGTAGCAGCAATACTAGCCAGATTATTTCTCAATTTTATTCCCCTGCTTGTTTATATTGTTAGGAATTGATACTGATATACAGACTGATGTTATGCTGTGGAGGGCATTTTGCTAGCATGGTTTAGGTCCACTTGAACCCTTAGGGATGTGTCAGTCAAATCAATACAAAGTTACTCTGATGGATCAACTTTATTCCATGCTGAAACATCTCTATCCTAATGGGAGTGACCTCTTCCAGGATGAAAATTCCCCCATCCACTGGGTACAAGGTACCAGAGTTAAACTCAATTGAACACCTATGGGAGATTTTGAACACAGCGCTCTCTACCACCATCATCAAAACCAGTGGGGTTTGGCAGGTGGAGGGGTGGTTGGTAGGGGGGTTGTTAGATTCGGGCAAGCCATTCTGTTCAACTGCCTTGAAGGGGTCCGAGCTGAAAATGTGTTTTTTTTTTTTTTTTTGTGTGGCCCCTTTACTGCCGATGATCAAAATACCAATGCTTTTAATAAATACAACAACTGTAAGAATGGCTTTCATCCCTCCAGTACAGTACAGAACATGTAGAATCTATGCCAAGATGCGTTGAAGCCATTCTGATGGCTCATGGTGGCCCAAACCATACTAAAACACTTGTCAGAATTGTTGTTTATCTGTGTGTAACAGTTTTTGTACAAGAAGACATTTGGTATGTAATGGCTTTTGCTATACAGCCTCCTCTGGTAGTGACTATAGTAGTTTAAATGCTCGTGCTTTATTCTACATATCAAATTTTATTCCCATAAATGTATGGCTTTAAGTGCTCCCCTTATCTAGCCCTACCAGTACATTACAAAGGTAATGTACTGTAGAATATGCATTTTGGGTATGGATTGTATTTTTACTTTCATCTTTTCTTTTCTTTTCTTCAGAATTAGACTATAGATTGAAAGCTTTACAGGGTAATAATATAAGACAAGGTTCTGTTTCCAGCAGTGAGATGCCTTACTTTGTGTAGTTCTGCCAGAGTTTGTAGTGTAAAATCTAATCATGTAATTTGAGGAGTGGATTGGAGCTGGTTGCAAGTGTGAGTTCATGTCAAGTGTAATCCATACTTCTCTGTACAATCAGCTCTTGTGCCAATGGAGACAGTATCAGTGCGTACATGTCTAGTCTAAACATTTACTTTCACATATTTATGCCAACATTATTCTCCTTTATCTATTTGTGCTTTATACTTTCATCTAAATATTGAAAAAAGTCTCATGCTTAACAGTATAGACTACTAAATAAAGCTGATCTGCAATGCCAGCAGCTTCTGTTTTCATGTGAACACATTTGGGCCTTGTCTGGTAGCCCTCTTGCCAATGTTTGAGTACTTGGTTGAGTACTGCCCTAAAAACATGAGACTGATGACGTTAAAGTTCTATTAATAGAAATAGTTGTCTTCATAGCCATACATTTACTCCAATTTTTTTTTGTATTTGCCTCATTGTCATTGGGCAAATGGAGTAGCCTGCACTATTTCTCTGTTTGCAGACTTACCTCATTCATTTGACCAAAATGTAATGGAAGAGTTGCACAGATCTGCTCCCAAGATGACAATGGGTCTGCTACTGATTGTTTCTTACTGCCTTTGAAATTTTGCATACCATGCTTGTCTCCAGGCGACATTTGATCTGAACATTGCTGTTCTTTTTGTCAAGATTTACATTTTGTGTTCTTATTCCTCAAAGGCAGTTCCTGTCACACAGACTGCTGCCAAGCCACTCGAGAGCCCACACTCAACATTTACAAAATGCAATTAAAGTGTATTGTGGGAGTAAACTGTCCCTCAGCATAACCAATGACACAATGCAATCTATCACTTTAATGGGCCTTATTTTCATTGGAGATTTTTTTTAAAACAATTTAGTGATGACATGTACTGAGTTACTGTTTTAAATGCAAAAAAGTTCCACTGTGCTGATTGCCAAGCTTCTCACCAATTTCTTGATGGAACTACATCATTAACAAGTTTACCAAATATACATGTCAGTGACATGTTTATAAATCTAGCAGTTCAGTTGAGTAATGCGTGACATTTATAGGTGACAATGTACCACATCTGTAACAAACTTTAAAGTTAGGCAAGGAGGAGACAGGAACCGGCTGAACATAAACAAACTTTAATCATAAACAGAACTCAAACAAACACAAACGGAACAAAGTGCACGTGCGTCTCTTTCCCCCACTGATTAGCCAAGTCAGTGCCAGGTGTGCATCTTCACAACCTGGCCACTCCCTCCTCCTCGTCACACTCCTCCGCCGCCAGATTCAGGCCCCTAGCCTGACACACAGCCCCTCCCACCCTTTCGGGAGGGTGGTGCTGCCCTCTCGGATACGTCCTTCGGCCGGCCGGCCTCTTTTCCTGCAAACGAAAGGAGAGACGAGGAGGAGGAAGAGAGGCGAGAGAAGAAGCAAGCTGGAGAGAGAGGATTTATTAAAAAAACAAAAACAAAACCTCTGATCCACAGCCCCCAGGGAAGCAATCCCCCACAACACCGGGCGACGCCATTGGACTTCTGAGTGGCCGGCTGCGGCTCCTCCGCATCCCGGCAGACTGCAGCGACTCCTCCATTCTCCTTGGCAACCGCTCCAGCACCACCACCTCCTCGGCGTCGCAATCCTTCCACAGCGGCAAAAGCTCTTTGACAGCGCGTCCCTTCTCCTTCCCGGGCTTCGGCATCAGTGTAACAAACTTTAAAGTCGGGCAAAGAGGAGGCGGGAACCGACTGAACGTAAACATAAACTGTAATAATAAAGAGAACTCAAACATAACAGCACCACAAAGTGCACGTGCGTCTGTCCCCCCCCGCCCAGCATTTCCAGCCGCTCCTGCCGCTCCTTTATCTCTCTCTCACACTGATTAGTCAAAACAGTGCCAGGTGTGCATCCTTACAGCCTGCCCACTCCTTCCTCCTCGTCACAGCATCATATCATTGTGAATGCAAAGTAGTTAATGCTTGTATAACTCTTTGAAAAATAACTGCTTAAATTTGATCTCAGCTTAAGCTTTATCAGTTTCTAACTTTTCAGCTTTGTTTAGGCGGCATGCATAGACTCTATATCATGAGATCAACTAGTCAATCTATTTGAGTAGACTTTATGTTCACTTTAGTCATTTTATTTCAAATGGAAGAACAGTTATCATCCTCATTTTATGTAAACCATGTACATACTGAGATGAGAGTGGACACAGCAAAAGAACAAAAATTATGCAAAAGTGTATAAAATTACACCCAGCTCCAAAAACTCTCACTTGATCATCAACCAAGATAGCCCAAGCCCATCTTACATGATTCAATCCATTCATGATTTCATATTTTAACTTCAACTAAGATCTGACAGCTTTGCGCTTGATACGAGTAAATGATACAATTGCACCCGAATTTCTCTGCAGGTTCCAGACACTGCAGTGAAAATAGCTCTGATTAATTGAATAACCTTCACAAGTGGTTTAGATGTATGCGCCAAAGTATGCTGACATGCATCAAGAAAGATAATATCTTTTAAGGGATGAAGTAAAACAGAAATGAGTAAGACTAACAACTGAAATAAAGTAAGTTCTCATGAAGTTGGTTTTGAGGGTAAACAAGTCAACCTAGGGTTAGGATTAGTTAGTTTTGAAAGTCACTCAAGGTTAAACATGGCCAAATTTACACAGACTAAATGTAGGCTTGGACACTAGTTGATGGGATATCATGAATAGTTCTCTCAGCAATTGTTCTGCCTGTGCAACATTTTGTGGCAAACAGTTAAGTGAATTTAATCACTAGTGTTAATGAAAAGGTGAGCTTTCTTCTGAGACCTTATTGTTAGCTGCTTTTGTTAGTGAAGATGAACTGCACATGACAATTAAAGTTCCAGGCCATTACTCTGCCTAAAAAGTTACACTGATTGCCCGACAGCCTTAAAAAAGAGCTCACACTGCATTTGTCCAAGTCTTTGTGATTGCTTTTTCCTTTTTACAAGTACAGACTTCCAAGAATGTTCTTACAAAGATACTGGTTGTGGAACAACAGATATGTTAATGATGCACTTAGTAGCCATTATATCTCGACTTTTACAATGCAGAATTTATTTGTTAGATTTAAAATAATTGTTTGTAGTGTGGTGTGATAACACATAACTTTGTAATGTAGCATGACATCAACCCTCATATTGATAATCAGAGGATTCTATTAATTTTAAAGAACATTTTATGCTTTGTACATTCACATTTCTATGGTTGCTTGCAATATTGCATAAACACACTACTAGGAAGTGTTCACAATAAGGAACCTTTTTTTTTTTTTTTTTAAGTTTAATACAAGAAACCATGTACAAAATATGACCTTAAATTAAGAATGACTGCATTAAGAATGATCATTTATAAGGGAATAAAGCTTTGAAATCTGCAGGTTGAGAGAAACATTCTGATGCACTTTATTTCACTCGTTCTGACATTCAACTGGCAATTTGTCTAATTCCACAACCTACATGTCCTTGAAAGGAAAACCCCCACCATGGTTGACATACAACCTTCGTAAGGCCTCTCACTGCTTGAGACTCCATGACCTTAACCCACACATTGCCTCTGGCAAAGAACTAACCTGTACACATTAATCTTTTTGCTCAACACAACTTTGAGTTTTCACAAGGCCTATAAATTGAAACACATGGCAAAGTGTGTGCTAACTTCTTCAAGGGCAACAAACTCAAACCTTTGAAATAACAAATAGGCTACAGTTCTGAGAAGTGCTAATATGGCTTGCACTTATTAAAACACATTTTAGTGAGGTGTTAAAGGTCCCTATTCCAGGAACAATTCTAACAGTAGCGACTCATAAATTGGTTCAGCTTTTGAGATCATAGCCTAGAGAACTACACTGTCACAGATATAGCTAAGTTTTCTGAGAAAGTGCAGTTACAATATATGCCAGCCAAAACATAGTGCCATAAGAAATATGCTTTCTCAAATAATAGGAATACTTTAAACAAGCTAATATTAGAAGAGGTGATTAGTCTCAGTGATGTCATTACAAAAGGCTTACCATAGCCTGATTTATGATGTAGCGACTCATCCATAGGGGCAGGTATCAGCCACTGAGAAGTGAATAGTGTGCTGACTGCCCCATATAGCTCCATAGAGTTAATATGGCAGCTAATAGAGACCCAATGGACCAGGAATCATGCTGCCCCATGCTCCCTCTATAAACATTTTCAGTGGAAAATGGAGCAGCTGACAGGTACAGTTAATGACAGGGTTGCTAGAGTCATGTTTTTATGGCAAATTGTGCTAGTTTCAAAATACTATTTTTCTCTTTTTTTATAGCAAATAATCTGAATTAAATTTAATACATTTCTCCAAAAAATTCAGTGCAGACAGTGTGTCTATGATGTACAGAACTATTTCTATTGTAAGATATATTGCAAAGACTGGAAGAGGGAAAGGGGGAATATGGAGTGGATAATGTCCATACATCAGAAATGTGTTTGCACCATGGTGACCTTCTTTTCCCTTGTTAAGGCTGAGAGAAAAAAATCCCTCCATTTCCAGTGCCTGATTTTTTGGGCTAGATTCAAGTCTTTTGTGTGATTTTTGAAATGTAGTTAGGCTGGAAGATTTACTGAAACCTGGCAACCCTGGTTAATGATATTAGCTCTTCTGTGTGCATATCATACGCTATGATGGGAAACACACTTGCTGTATTGAGTTGAACAAATGTACATTTAAAATCATTCAAAATAAGCTGCAACACTTGATGCTGAATGACTGTATGTTGTTGACACTTGACTGTAGATTATAGGGTTACTCTAAACATTTACTAGATAGTAGCCTACAGCATAAGTCAGTTGTGATCACATGTGCCTATCAATTTAATTTTGTTTCAGGTTATGTCATTATTGATGTTATCCATCAAAATCTGTGGTTATGAGATGCTGCTGTTTAGGACATGATGCCTTAAGTAATGGTACCAGATAGTATGATCTGACTGCTAGTCAAAAGCAAATGCCTTGTACCAGAGCTTTAAAGTTACAGTCATGTCACAAACAATAGCATTTAGCACCTTCCATGACACAAAAAGCCCTTTTCACAGTGTTTCATGCCTGAAGCTTCTTTTAATACATATTTTACACCATTTTTAGGAGTGTTATCTTGATCTATCTTGACCATGTTGCACTATGAAAGCCACTCCAGTATAGTACTGCTTCACTGCAAGTGATAATTACAGTTCATAATTAAGTGTCACCATAACAAAAATGTGAAATATCAGATTGAAATTATAAAGCAGCTACAGTACAGAAAGATGGCATGCTTTTTTCTAGCTATCTCATTCCTCTATAACAGAGGTTGGTCAACTGTCGGACCATGGTCTGGTTGTGGACCTAGGAAAGTATTTCAGGGGATTTAACCAAGCACTCGAAAAAAAAAATAGCAGAACTGTAGCAGAACTCATGAGTGTATGAAAACAAAAACAAAAAAACCAAACAAACAACAAAAAAAACCTGGGTGGCTTCTGTAGCAGATCATCTTCTGAGGCCAATCGCATTAATTTATGTAAGTTATTAACCTGAGGGCAGCTCATCAAGAAAGAGATGAATTTTTACAGAATTTCATATACTTTGTACTTCATTTAAACTCTCTGGTGTGATTTGTGCACTTATAGATAGAATGTTTAAAGACAACTGTATAGAGAAGTATGTGTTCATTTTCCATTTAAAATAGGCATGATTAGAGCCTATTCAAGGCTAGTCAAAATGGTAACATGAAACGCCAATGAGAATCAAAACATAACCACTTCAAATTCTGATTTATAGCCAAAGACTGGTTAATGGTTAAGCATTGTAACTGACACAATTCAGTCATGTTAGTTGCTTTACAAGCAAGGAATTTTATGTAGCTGGAGTTTCACAAACTTTAATTGAATCCCCCTGATCTATAAGAAAATAATTCTGAAAGGAAAACAGCACAGTGCTTCGAATATGTTCAGTGCTAAGAACATGCTCTGTGCTCCAGTACAGGTTGAAATAATTTCCCTCGATATGTGCCAGGCTGGTCAGTGAGTGATTCAACTGCTCTTGTAACAGCTTTAGCTCTCTTCATAGACAGCTCTGAAGGTAAGGCTTTTTTCCCCAGTCTGTTCCCAGATGCTTAATCATGTGTCATGTGGAGAATGATGTAACATAAAGACACAGCAAAACAGCACAAGAGGCTTGAAGGACAGACACAAAGGAAGTGATTACAGAGCATCAGCCAAAATGCAACACACATCAACCAAATCTCCAGTGAGATTCTAAATACTGTCTGACTATAACAGATAACAGGCGGTTTGCTGACTTTCTCACAGTAGCTCTGAAAGTGATCATAACACTTCAATGTTGGCTCACATGAAAAGATCACAAGCCTGTTATTCACTGTATATTGTTTAAACTGGATATGCTGTTGCAGGCTATAATTAGAGCTACCAGAGCGCAATATATTTCTCTTCAGAATTACTTGGTGGCCACATACATAATGCACACTTTTTTTTTTTTTTTTTAATAAGTCTGAAAATGGTTCCTCTTAAAAAGTTTCAATTTTAAACTCAAAAATAAAATTGCCTTTTAAGAAACAACACATAATTAGCTATTGTTAACCAGCAAGATGATGATGATGATGATGATGATGATGATGATGATGATGATGATGATTATTATTGGTAGTAGTAGTAGTAAATGTTTAAAGGTAAGATTAATGTAAATTTATGCTGTGTTATAATCCTATTGCTTTAATTTTAAATGTATTATGTACATATATTCTTTTGATATTAATATCTACAATATCTCTTCACCAGAACTAATTCATCAACATTATGGCTAATGTGCATTTTTTATTCTGTTTTTTTCTCATTAATTTAATATGCAATGTACACATCGTTTGCATATGCAATCCGTTACTCTTTAAAGCACTGATCATGTCTTGTGATTACAGCATTCCACAAGATGGCAACATTGATTCATATTCTGATTCTGTCTCTGCTGGGAGACTCATCTTTCTTCTATCTTTCTTCATGTGAAGGAAGAAGAAAAACACAAATAGCTTTGTTCTTCTTCGTGTAGCTTTTATTCATGCGTACGTCAACAGCACTGCAATATTTACTTGCTTGATATACAAAAAGATACACAATCATGAGACAGACAACACACCTTGCTTAGTAGAAGACATAAACATGGGCTATGTGCACTGAGTTTGAAAATACATGAATAATAAATTACTTATACAGTAATTATTACAACATGTAAAGATATTAAACGGTTAATTTTATTTTCTACATCTGTTATTGGTCATTTTGCAACTAATATCAGAAAATGACTAATCAATTTATGAAAAAATCAATTAAATTCAGCTCAATTCTAATTGTATGCCACTTTTAACAATAGACATTGTCACAAAGCAAACTTTACAGGTTTACATTTGGTTACATTCTAAGCAAACCAGAGGCAACCGTGGCAAAGGAAAAACTCTGTGAGACAAAAGTCCCTGAGAGGAACCAGACTCAAAAAGGAACCTTCCTCTTCTGTGTGACATTGGTTAGTGGGATTATAAATCATTACTCTTATACTACAAAGTCAGATAGTACTAAGAGTGTGGAAAAGATGTTTGTTATTATTCCAATTGTGTACTAGAGTCCTGGGATGAGCACAGGACAGTCTTTATGATTACAGCAGTAGTTAGGGGAAAAGTAGATGACTTAGATATACATCTACCACCATTGTCTATAAAATACAAATAGCATAACATCTGTTTCACCAATTCTGATTCTTTGTCTGTGGTATGTCATTGTGTTGCACAGAATTGAGATAAGATCAGCCTATCATGATCTGGTATCACTGTAGAATGTAGGTACATAATCCAATGGATGAAATTGAGAAAGTTTTAATATCTAGGGATGTTTACAGAAAAACAACAACATCTTGACAAAGTGTAAAGGGGCAGAAGGTAAGAGCCCTGAGTAGACCCGGACCCCAATAAATCCTCTGGCACCCCTGCCTTTACCTATAACTTGATCATATAATAACCCAGTTCCACCACTTGATCTCTCTTAACACAATATGTAGACAAAGGTTTCATTACCCTAAATTCTATGTATCATAACACTACTATATATGGAATAAACAAATTACAGAACTGAGACACAAACTTTTCAGTTCAGTGAGTCTGTGGAAGTAATTGGAGCCTGGATATATGTGATTAAGTAATTAGCAGCACACAAGAAAGAACTTCTGAAGTGCTCACAAAAACGGTTTTGTTTTTCACTTCACGTATTCTAAAGAATCCTCGGCTTGTTCTTGGTGAGACTAGTACAAGCTGTTCTGAGAGAGAGAGAGAGAGA